>WWET01000425.1:248835-264817 GCA_011038615.1 Limnodynastes dumerilii
TCACAGTAATTTTTTATTTATTTATTTTTTAATTATAAAAGAAGAACACAAATTAATAGTTTTATTTATTTAATTCATTTCATTCAACTTTAACACAAACGCATTCTGTGCATTGCAGCGGTCTTCCTATACATACTCCCTTTTCCTTCCCCTAATAACAGCAATTAGGGAGGTATATGAGGACACTTGATTGCTTACACTAACGCCATCCTAATATATTAATAGTATGTATAGCATTGGCATGGATTCTTAAATCAACTAAGTAAATATAGCGATCTGCCAGCCCGCATTCCTTAGAGCAGGCAAACGATCGGGGTGGGGGGAACCCTAATGCTAATAATCGCCATGGTTTCCATGGGGATCATTGAATTGAAAATGCCTGAAAATGGTCTTTATCGCCTGAAAATGAAGTCATCGCCACTTTGTAAATGAGCTCTAAATGTCTATGGGTGTAATCAGTTTGCAGTAAAGAGCGGGGGGGGCACGATAAAGCAGGGTATCCGTCACTTCATCACCCGTATTGTCATTATTAAGGTCAAGTTCAATTTATGTCAGGAAGTGATTTTCAGAGGCTTGAAACAGAGCACCCAACTGTGCTGTTTCTTCCATACCCGATGTGATGCCAATTAATTACACTGGCATAAAAAAAAAAAAAGAAGCGTTCCTATGAGTGTTGATTTGTGATGTGTCAGAGAGTGATATTCCCAGGTTTATGCAGTAAATGAGCAAATGAAACCAGCAACTGTATGATCTTTATTTTTAGATAGTGTTACGGAAATGGCTGCTAGAGGTCACGAAGGGCTTTTAGCGCCAACTCGGTTTGTAATAATGGGCCAGATCCAGAACAACACTTTCGAATTTCGAATTTACGCGTGGCAGAGACGTAAAATCGCCTTTTGGTAAGTACTGCGCATGCGCACCATAGACTATACGCTCAGTAACGTAGCGTAATTGTGAACGTATGGGCCATTCACGTGTGTCATGTAAATACTTACATGTGGGCGTCCAAAATACGCCTGAAATACGTTATGTAGGCGGGGTTTGTATTTAAAGTGTACAGTATGGGCGTGCTTAGCTGCGTAAATTCGTGTTGCCCATACGTACGTGTGCGGATCACTGCGGTTACGTTGGCTAAAGTTAAGGTAGGGTTTGGAAAGCGTATCTTGACAAAATACGTACGTTCAAGGGGTGTGACAAGGGGAGTGTGTAGAAGGTACGCACACGAAAATACGCTACGCGAATAAACGTACGGCAAACGTAGTTCTGGATCTACCCCAATGTTGTTATGATGAAACCTCTGAGATATTCAAATGAAAACTATGACCAAAACTTATTACGCTGAGAAAGGCATCATTAAGCCCATCCACTATACATTGCAGTGTGAATGTGTTCCTAGGCTGGTTAATCTGTATTTAGTTTACATACCTCAATTTGCCTTGGAACTAATGAAACTCATTATCCAGAAAACCAGAAAGACGGCATTAAATCAGTGCTGCTTATTCCATATTATATACTCACATATAAAAGCTCCTACTCCTAAAGTCACTTTTAGGAGAACTGCTATGTAAATATGATAATGAGGAGGTGGTGTCATACACAAGTCTCTGTTAGGAGGTCTGCTACCATATGTTAATGAGGTGGTGATGTCACACTCATGATCACTAAGTCCCTCCTCTTAAAGTCACAGTTAGGAGGTCTGCTACCATATGTTAATGAGGTGGTGATGTCACACTCATGATCACTGAGCTCCTCCTCCTAAAGTCACTGTTAGGAGAGCTACAGCATATGATAATAAAGATGTGACGTCATACTTATAATCATTAAGCTCCTCCTCCTAAACACAGTAAGTGCCGGCAAATATAATAAATTGGTCCAATCACGTCCCTGGAATATGGCCATATACAGCATCATCGCTTGCATGTGACGGACACTTATTTCTCAGGGAAGTTTCCTGAACAAGAAAAGGTGGTTTCAGAATTTACTCCACACATAGAATTAGGTTAATTAAACCAGGCCAAACAGGATTCCCCCCAAGGCCCTGTCATATTCACGGCTGTAGAGTAAACAGCAGATGTCTCCATTGTATAGCATCTGCCTCATACCTCCCACTTGCTACTGCACATTACTGTACATCAATAGGATAAGTATTTGTAATAAAGGCCTTTCAAGAAAAAAATAGGTTAATAGCATTGTTTTTTTATGTGAGGCTGTGAGAACTGGGGTAATGTTACTCTTAAGGCTGAGACAACGTTTAACTGGATTTCACGCTTCATCTGCTTCCACAGAGAAATCATTCCCGAAAGTTGCACACCAGACAAAGTATGAAACCTCTGTATAGCTGGGCACAGAAAATACAGCACTGGAGCACGAGAAGATGAGAAACACGAATTTTAATTCAATATTTGTGTCTGTTTTATCCTGGCCTAAATGAAATCAGTAAGACTAGGTCATGACCATTCTCCTTAGTTTCTGTCTTCAGACCACTAAAGACTTAATAACTCTGCAGATTTCTCCGCAGCTGCCATGGAGACCACAGTTACATGACATTGGACGGCTGAGCAGAGAGTCTTTGGAATTCCGCTCTGAGTTCCGTCGCTTACCTTTGCCATCACGTGACATTCCAGTAGCCTATGTGATGCTATGCAGCAGATACATTTTTTCTGTGTCTGGCAGCTATAGATTACTTGCAGAGTCATTTGTTGAAGCTACAGTATAGTTCTAGAAATCATTATCAGGTACATGCTTAAAGATACTTCACTTGCTATTAAGTGAGTAAATATATATATATAAAAAAATATATTTTTGGAATTGACAGGTGTCGTAACAGAATTTTGGTTTTGAGGTGATGTCTCTTAGGTCAGCTCTAAGTTTTATAATCAGATTAAAACGTATGTATTTGTGAGCTAAAAGCAAAATCTAAGTATTCTGCACCCTCAAGTGCAGGTTGCTCTGTAACCATACATGATGCAGATGTACTCACTGCTTAATGTGTTACAGAGAATGCAGATAAACACAACTCGTATCTGCTTAAAAAACTGATTTTTGGGAAACTTTTTTTTGGTTACTTAAATGTGCACAGGAACATTATATATTAAACGCAATCGGCGATTGCTTTCATGGCTGGCAGCTTAGCAGAGGATAATGGACAATGGTCGCTACGGTAACTGCGAGCTAATACAACAAACGCATGTGTCTGAAAACATTGGACCCGTTCCTGAGTTCCCTGGTCACTGCCCTCTCTCGTGTGGCCTTTACCTGGGTCACGCTGCCATAAGGCAACCTAAAGTCTCTCGTGTCCTAACTGTCAAAATGAAAGGCTCCCCCCGTCCACTTTACGGCGTTTAGGCAGGCGGACAGGGGTGCGCTGCCCTGTCGGACGGATCCCCAGGCGTACGGAACGGAAGTTTAGTTCTTCTGGAGATCCGCTGCAGAACCTGGCCTGCACATTGCCAGATATGCAGCGGAATTCCACAAGAAGCTGGATCTGGATCCTGTCCATTGAAACCAATAGATTGTGTCCCCATACTGCTTTCTACCTATCTGAAGCCTTAAAAGGAAATGAGACAGGAAGAAATCATTGGGCCAGGATCCAGAGCCACGTTTCCATTACGTTTCCTAGCGTAGCGTATTTACTGTGCGCTCCCCTGTGCGGCCCATGGGGCCAGATTCAATTGCCGGCGATATTAAAAAAAAATATTGCGTCGGAAAAATACGCCACCTTCGCCGGCAATTGAATGATAAAAATTCGACGATTCAATTTTTTTTTTACCGCTGTAGGCAGCGAAGGGACAATTTAACGGGGAAAAAAAAAACTTTTTGAAACATCGCAAATCACGAAATGCTCGGCGCTAATGACAGGTTATTGGCGTTATCGTTATTCTCACGATATTTCAGACACTGGCCAATAACCTGTCATTAGCGCCGGGCATGTCCTGCTAGCAGGAAGTGATTGGCGACATTCAAAAAAAGTTTTTTTTTCACCAAGCCACCTACGCAGCGGCCCCTGGCTGACATCCATGGGCATGCTGATGCTTGTAGTTCTACAAGCATCAGCATGCCCTGTTGGGGCACAAAACAGGGCAGCGTTAAAAATCCGCACCTCTCGTAGGGGCGAATTTCTAATTAACACTATCGGTAAAAAAATGGCGTATTTTTAACGCTGCAAAATAATTGAATAGCAAAAAAAAAAAATAACGTTAAAAATACGCCAGCGAATGCTTTTAGCTCAATTGAATCGGGCCCATATTGTACGATTTAAATGCCTCTCCCCGTCTCCAAAGTGTCATTACGGGTGTCATATGGCATGCATGCCCCTTCGTACATAGTTACGATGATGATACGTTTCCGGCCCTTATGCTCTGAGTTACGTGGCATAACATCTGACGCGGGCATGCGCAGTAAGTACTATTGGGTGCTTTTACACTAGCGGCTAACATAAATTAACTCGTGTACGTAGTTCTGGATCTACCCCATTATCATTAACAAAAATAGGAAGCTCTCCTGATGGGTTACAGCAATAACATCTAAATCTTATTTTTGACATAATCTTATTTTTAATTCTTTTATTCCAGGAAAACCCTGTGCAGGTTATCACCATTGATTCAATAGCAAACTTCAAAACAGAAAGCTCCCTATTGCACATTGCAATGTGAATATGGGTTAATTCCTACTCTAAGCATGTAGGAAGGGTATCCCCGGAGACTGAACTAATGAAACCGCTGCTTCTAGATGCTAAACAAATAGATAAATCAATTCTTCTGTTCACCTCATGTTAGAGGAATGGCCGCCCGTTGCCTAGCAATATCAAGAACATTGTTGTGGGTTTCCCAATAGCCACCTTAAATATTGAGAAAATGAATATACTTTATGTTTTCATACTAATCATATCTCAGCGGTGACAAAAGACATTTTAATTTACCAGAGAACTATGACTTGGCAGCACAGCTGAGGCTAAGCGGCATTTCCCAGAATGCACTGTCTGTCACGCCAAGGGTCATAATCCAGGGACAGGTTCATAATATCCGACAATGGCGCCAAGGACTAAGATAATTGTAATTATTTTTTATTGTTATTTAAGGTGCCAAAGCTCTCTGGACATTGGGAGAAGCTGCCGTGCTCAGCTCAAGTGAGAGGTATTAGTGTTGGTATTAGGGGTGTTATGTGGGTGCGCTAGTGTGAATGGTACAGCGGGTAGCATAGTCTTCCCTTCCTCCCCCTACTGTCCCAACTTGGGTGAATCATAAGACTCCATCTTCAAGAATCTATTTGTTAGTGGCTGCGAGTCTTGTAATCTAAAGGCGCTATATCCAATCAGATTACAGAGAATATTTCACATTCACATCAGTCCCTGCCTCATTGGAGCTACATACTAAGGTCCATAACAGAGACGTACTAAGTAGGGTTAATTAATTCAGCAGCCATTTAACCTATCAGCATGTTTTTTGGGGTGTGGGAGGAAACCGTAGCACCCGGAGGAAACCCACACCGACGCAGGGAGAACATACAAACTCCACACAGATAAGGCCTTATCCGAGAACCAAACTCATGACCTCGGCGCTGTGAGATACAAGTGCTACTTACTGAGCTAAAAAACATAAATAAATAATAATTATAATAATAAATTCATTTAATCTCAGACGTCCTGTTATGTCAGGGAGGCTACAGAAATTCCAGTAACATATCCTGGAAAGCATATGACTCACAGCAAAGCTTACACAAATCGTCCCTGCCACTCGATATCGGCGTACGGTTAGGGTTTTCGATGCATTTAATGCAAATTACGACTCCTCCTTCGTGTGATGGCTGCGAGTCACGTCATGAAGGGGGTTATCTCCTCAGCTGCTGGGTATGGCCTCACTGTGCTTTCATGTGGAAGAAGCTGTTTACAAACTGAACTCTTGTATTAAGCCATGTAAACCTCTTTCACAAGTTCCCTAAAAAGGAAAATCTGCGCTTGCGTGCACTACGGAACTCTGTTCTATAGGCTAGAAGATCCATACGGAGGGGTGGCGATACCTGATTTCCACATGCCGCATGCTAATTAGGCTTCGGGGGGCGGTGATAAGCAGTTCCACAAAGATCTGCTTTGTAATGGACACAAATCTGTGCATAGAATGTAAGGTGGGGCTCTGGACATGTAAGTGAGAGAGGCAAGTGACAGGAGGTAAACCCTCAGATCAGGATCTGGCTCAGGCTCATTATTCTCCTTTTTTCTCCAATTGGCTTTATTCCAAAGACATTACCAGACCCTCCAACATGACCCATTCCATTAGGCACAATATGATCCGCACCTGAACTTCCAACTGTCACTCACCCGGTGAAAGGACTTAACTGATATTTAGAAAACAATTTGCCTCTACAACAAAGGTGGTTACCATAGTAACTGACAGTTGGAAACTGAGAAGCAGAGTATCGTATACCTCATGGAATGGGTCATGTTGGAGAGTATGCACTACTCAGACTCTTGCATTAATACAGTCTTGGGACTCCTCTATGAGGTTTATTATGTCACAGTAGGAAGTACGTTCCCCGGCTATGGACTCCTAATGCCCCAATGTGCATACTCAGATGTAATGTCAGAACCCCCCCTCCCCCACATACCTCTGCCGCTGATCTGCTATCACAGCACTCCCTCACTCAATTCTGTTTATAAAAGATTCATCCTCATTGATTCGTCCAATATGAAGAACTCGTGTAGATGATTTGCTGAAAATTATAGAGTAAAAGAGAGAACGATGCTGTTTCTCCTTGGTAGCTGAATAAATGTATTATGTATGTGTCTGTTTACCTATTCATGTAGAAACCTACTCCCACCATTTGCACATATTCATGTATTCATCAATAATATAAACAGATAAATTGAGACATCTACTATATACACTCCTATGAATGCTCATAGCTACTCAGGCATACCAAATGTATTGTGTTTGTAAAGACAGTGCTGTTCCATTAGGACATAGCGGGCATGGTTACCTGTGACATTCAATTATAATATTATTGCTGTTGTACAATGTGGCGCTAATATGAACCTTACATAGAGACACATGCAACCACTGTGCAAACTGTTCTGCGGCTAGCTATGATGACATGGGGGTGTGGCACAAATCATCCAATCACAATATAGCTCAACACTGTGATGGACAGCTAAACTGTTTTGCGGCTAGCTATGATGACATGGGGGTGTGGCACAAATCATCCAATCAGAATATAGCTTAACACTGTGATGGACAGCTAAACTGTTCTGCGGCTACTTATGATGACATGGGGGTGTGGCACAAATCATCCTATCAGAATATAGATCAACACTGTGATGGAAAGCTAAACTGTTCTGCGGCTAGCTATGATGACATGGGGGTGTGGCACAAATCATCCAATCAGAATATAGCTCAACACTGTGATGGACAGCTAAACTGTTCTGTGGCTAGCTACGATGACATAGGAGTGTGGCACAAATCATCCAATCACAATATAGCTCAACACTGTGATGGACAGTAGGGGGCCCTAGGGCCAGGTATTGATAGAGGCAGCTGGGGGTATTATTATTTTTCCTCATTTCCCTTTTTACAAGTCCCATCATGCTTTTGCCTGGTTTCAACTATGCCTTTGCTGTTAGAACATGCTGGGAATTGTAGTTTCCCCACAGCTGTAGTGCTGAAGGCTACCTTTGCTTGGTCCACACTGTCCTGAATCAATACAGTTCTAGATAGTATGACAAGAATCAGACCTGTGATAGGCTTCACCCCAATCTCATGTTGTCTTTTCCTGTCTCTTTCCTGCTTATCTCTGACTTACAAACACGGAGAACGCAGTTTTCATGTCACAGGGAAGACAAATGAATTACTTTACACCATTTAATTATGTGGCCCCAAGTTGCTAATCAAACCTGAGCGGAGATTATCTCCCTGTTAAATAGCTTCACCCAAACAAAAATGAAAGTGTTTGTGGAATGTTCTGCCGTTATTAGGATAAGTAGGTCAGTTCTCCAGCGATCATTATGTAACTTCAAAAAGTGAACAGTATATTTAGCAGTATTAAAATACAAGGGAAACATCTCAGCAATCGATAATTATTAGAAAGCGTTGTTATAGCTGCAATTAAACATAAAAGATTTTTATTCTAACGAGCAAGTTGCTGATCTTTTGGTCAATGCATGCGTTCCGGTGCATCCTGTTATATTCGTTCAGAAAGAAGTCACGTGTTTACAGATACTCACTAATGTGTACACAGCTTTACTGTGTGTACCATCTTCTCTAATACTGTTTTCTTATCTCCACCCTTGAAAAACATGGGGTTTTTACCCGGGTTAATGCCAGGCAAATTGCATTGCATTAAAAGTCCGCCTATAACCCTGGTCAGACCGTTTCACCTATAGCAGTGATGGCTAACCTGTGACACTCCAGGTGTTGTGAAACTACGAGTCCCAGCATTCCTTGACTGCAAAAGCATAGCGGATACCTGACAAAGCATGATGGGAAGTGTAGTTTCACAACACCTGGAGTGTCACAGGTTAGCCATCACTGACCTATAGCATTAATTTCCTGTGTCTGCCCTTGCAAGCAGCTGTCAATCAGCCTAAAGAGGACCTTTTATTGGCTGGAAAATATGAAGGGGACTTAACGCTTTGCACACAATACACAGGACTTTTAAAAGGACCAAAAAGGAGACAGGCACCTACAACACAACAGGAGTGAGCGACATTTTGTACTTGAATGTTTCCTTTCTGGTCTACCTGCAGTTCCACTATTCACTGCTATGAAGTTAGTAGATGCCTGTCTCCTTTCTGGTCCACAGGCGAATAGTGGAACTGCAGCTTACTCCTTTCCCTGTGCCATAGCAACAGTAAACAAATCTGTTCAATCAGGTGTCAATGTTTTGCATGTTACCCTTTGGTAATTCTAACATTCCAAAATATGATTATTCATAAAAATTTAAAATCAGTACATTTCTTATCTGGTCCCTGCTCCTTCTGGCTCTCTCCCTGTTCTGTCCAAGATGCAACCTCTTCCAGATTGGTCTACAATGTAGCTCCCTACACCTGGCGTTATTGTGATGCTGAAATGCCGGCATTGCAATATTTTATCTGACAGGTGTCCTGCTAACGACCCCATCAGATAAAAGAATACAGATCACTTAATCCTGTCAGCATTTTAAAGCCATAAGGTTAACTACAGCCATTCTCAACAGAGGCATAACATACTACACCCCTTTCAAACATGATGAAAGCATACCCTCCAACATGACCCATTCCATTAAGTACAAAAGATTCTGCACCTCAGTTTCCATCTGTCAGTTACTATGGTAACCACCTTTGTTTAAGAGGCACATAGTTTTTTTTTTTTTTTTTTTTTAATTTTTTTTTTATTTACCTTGTTTTTGTGTTTAAGCTCTATTACTAGTGTTAATGTGATATTGTACAGTGGTTATAATTTTTCTCTTGTTGAAACTTTGTTTAGCCAGACTTGTGTGACCTGTAGAGATAAGATAACTATGTAGTTAGTGTGGAGTGACATCCAGAAAGTTCTCTTTCCTTTACCATGACGCTTGTGGAAATCTTGTGTAAATTCATTCTCTTCTACACTATTTTTTTTTTTTTTACTTCTTTCACAAATATAATAAGCACGAGTAAATCTAAAGCATCATGTCCCGCCTAAACCCAAATCCGGTGGTATGCAAATGGGTGGATCATTATTCATTTCTCTCAGCAAATACCAGGATGTAATACTAAAATTGTTATGCAGTTGTTGTTTAATTGGGAAATCTAGCTTATCAATGTATCCTTCCCATGTATCAAAAAATCTTTCTATCTTACTATCCTTTTCCAGGACTGTCTCCAGCCAATCCATTCTAAAAATAAAGTAGAGTTTTTCATGGAGCAAATAGTTTTTTAAACATCAGTTAAATCATTTAAACCAGGTGAGTGACAGTTGGAAGCCCAGGAGCGGATTAAATTGTACCTAATGGAATGGGTCATGTTGGAGGGTCTGTGAAAGGTGCGACAAATGGCTATGCCTGATCGCCATGTTTGGTTGCCAGTCAGAGAGCTTTTGAAAAGGAGACGATGACTTAGACATAAGATATGCTTAAAAGATTGGTAACTTTTAGGTTGGTTTTTAAGGGAAAGGAAATCTTCCATGTGGGATTGCTGCTTTCATGAGCTGTTGTCAAGTAAAACAAAGGTTCTCCTGGGGACAAAGGAAACATATACTACAATACTGCTCTCCAAGTTGTCCCCTCGGGACACCGTTAAATTTGACTTTAGCCATATCGACGATGTGACAGCTGTCAGCGCTTTATATAAATTCATGTATGTATAAAGGACAGGTACTTTCAGCAGAACGACTTATAAAGGTGAATTTAATTACAACCCTAGATGCAGAATCAACATGGAGGGCGGATATTATTATAAAGGGCAGTATCGGTTTCAGCACGGTTTAAAGCACCAGGTGTGCATTCGGCGTCCAACACCCTTTCTCCGACCATTGGTAACATCTCAGTTTAGGAAATAAAAATGTGAACAGGCTTCTTATAGTGTATTACTGAACTAACCGCTTCTTTAAAATAAAAAAAAAATAAAAAGGAAAAAACCATCTAGCTGATATTTCTGGATCTTCCCCGTTGGTTAAGCTGAGGTGACATGACCATAGATTTGATATACGGCACCATTTAATACCTTTCAATACTGCAGCGTTCATATGGGCCTAGCATGGCCTTGAGCGGGGAGCTAGATCGTTTTAATGCGTTCTCACAGTGGGGCTCACTGTACCTTAGCACCGAGACATCTGTTAGCGCGCCTAACAGAACTATTCATTTATTCTTAAAAATACACCTGAAGAGGTTTTCTTGGAGAAGGAAAAAAAAATTCCGTTGATATCAGCTTTGGAAAATATCCTCCTTACAGCTGTTAAAAGGAAAAGGAAAAATACACATTATAAGAGAGCTTTTTTTTGTCTCTTTTTATTGGTAACGTCTTTATAGATGTTTATGAAATGAAGGGCCTGAGCTATGCTGTGCCGTTTTGCGTATTTACGCCTGCACTCCCCCTGTCCCTGCGTAATTACACTCCGTTACGCCGGCTGAAGGTTACCCTAACTTCAGCCGGCGTAACCGAGTGTACTTACGCCAGGCCAGGAGCGTGATGGCTCTAACCCTACCCCTCCAAGCTAATTTCTCACCCCCCTGGAGTTACGGAGCTGCCCGCCCCTTCCTCCGTAACTACGCTGTAATTACGGACGCCAGATCCTGCACACAGAAAATCAATGATTACGCCGTGCGGCATTTGCCTGGCACATGCGCAGATTGGCAAATCTGCCGATCTTACGAATCCCCCCGCCGTAAATATGGCGGACGGCGTAGGTCTGGATCAGGCCCGAAGTCTTTTCTATAGAATTGTTTTATGATGGACAATGTCCCCGGAGACAATATAATAAGACCCCTCCCCTCACTAGGAATTACGCCAACAAGCCCCTACCTTAATTTCACACCATCCTTACTTAAAAAGGTGGATGGTACAGAAATTTGGAGTGTCTGCAGAAAATCTCCATATCTGTAGGTACTCATAAAAGCATTTTCCAGTTCTGGATTCAGTTACCCCCTCCCCCCCTATGAGGGAAGCCATAGCTTGCTGTTAGGGGGCGGAGCTTAATGATGCGATTTATGCAAATAGTGTCATTAAGCCCCCCCCCCGCCGATCATTCATGAAATCTCTAGTGTTACATGGGAGGGACGGGGCTTGAGGACATCATCAAAGCCCGCCCATCCTTAGTAACTGTAGGGATTTTACAGTTGTAATTGATAGCTGATCGGGGCTTGCAGGAGTTGTCAGCCCTGTTTTAGTTGCGCAACTAATTGTGCAGATTTTTATTAGCACCCCATAGAGTTTAATAATATAATACGCACCGTATTATACCGTAATAGTCACTCTTAAGTGCAATGAGTTAAATTGAATTGGGCCCTTCGAGACATCTCTATCACATTCTTTGCATGGATAGCGTGGAGGCCTCCCTGCAGAAATGGGCAGAGGACACTGTTTTTTTTATACTTTTACACTTTTTTATTGACATTTTGGCATAACCTGTTAAGTGTGGACTTGTTTCTGTGACACCATGGGCTGGATCCAAACTGAAGTAAGTGCTTGATGTGAGTTCCTCCTGGGCTAAACCATGGTGATTGCAGGGGAGTCATATTTCATCTGGTGGAAACAGTATTAGAGTTGAGAGGTGATGTTTCCTATCCCAAGTCTAAATAACAGTGTGATAGTAAAGCTGGTCAGTATCTGTGTGCAGTAAGCAATTCAAAGATATATCCCTGCATATATTATATGTTTATGTGTATTATATATATTTTTTAAGTTGTAGGTGATGCAGAAGTTTAGTATGAAGAGCACTTAGCAAGTCCTCACTATACGATCGGTATCCTCTCCTCCACGTCTCTACCATTCCCTCTCCACCATCCAGATGAGGTGCTTGCACATGTATTTCAGGAACTCTCAATCCAGGTCCACTATTCTAAGCTATGAAAGAGGTGCGGTGCTTTATAAGCCAAACCCACAACCATTATAAACAGCCAAAGGTTGGAGTTGCTGCTGCACATTGGTAATTTGTAACTTGTTTGACTTGTTTGTAGGAACAATTTTAAGTTAATGTTTTGTGATAGTTTTGTTATTACCGGAAAAGTAAAGTTTAACATTCTATAAAGTTTCACTGTCCTGGTGTAAAAGTTACTGAATGTGGACCGGAAACACACCCCGTGCGTGCAGGAAAAGTGTTTAATTCCACACAAGAGAGTCACTCGCCTTAATATCCATCGTATGGAACTTAGTTGCATACAATGGACGTTACGCTGGTAACTCTAATCTGCGTAGCGCCTGCACTCTCCAGTCCATAGTCTCACGTATGTAGCAGACCCATAGGTATATATGAGTCTGGCTGTATGTATATTGCACTGGAAACTTGTCTTGAGAGTTGAGCTGTTGAATGACAAGGAGGGGTTGTTCCAGGCCGAAGATGCATTGAACGTTGTAGTTTGTAAGCTGATTGGATCCGTCCGAGACAAAGTAAAATTCCCTCTGTAGAACTTCCAAAACTTTGGCATAATTACAAAGCGCTCCAGCAGCATCTGTGACATTATATATACATTTCCACTGGTGAAACCAGTGTAGTGTACCGGCAATGCGCGCCTATTAATATTTCAGTGTACGATGGCCTAATGTATGCGTGAGCCTGGCGTCCCAGGAGGTAGACACAGGAAATCAAGCAGAACTCAGAGACCACTCAAGTGTGAGCCAATATGTCATAATGACAGGCGGCTCGCTTGGCAATGCAATGCCACACACTTTAACGGCCTTTGCACTGTAAACCTGGGCTTTGTCTTGGCAGTTCTCTGCATGCCACATGCCAATGTCGCCAGTTGTGAGCATTAACATTCATTCTCTAGCCTCCGCTCCATAAAAAGCTGGATCGCGTTCATGAGTTCGGGCGTTGGCGTGATTTGTATCAATAATTACAGTAGCCGCCCTCTCATCTCTGGTTTCTACATTCACTACCCTCTAATTATCTGTTACCTTCAAGCCATCCCAAGGATTGAGCTTCTAGACCAATATATTCCCAGTCATTTATTTCCCAAAAGGGGATCTCTGCTTAAATGTATTATTCTGCCTATCTATAAATCATTTTAACAGGTAACGCTTGATCATTTTACCTAATCACTATGGCCTGGATCCAGAATTTAAATTCCATACAATAGCCACCACAACGAAGGCAAACGTACAGAATTTGTACCTGTCGTGTAAGTAAGTCCAGAATTCCATGTGTAAGTAACTGATGTAAGTCTCCAGTCATTATTTGTTGCACATCACACACAGATGCTGGGGGGCTATTTAAAAAAAGGAGAGAGAGAGAGAGAGCAGTAATATGAATAGAACAGTTGTTCTCTCCATATTACTGCTCTTTACCTCCTTTCCTTCATATAGTAAAGCCTCAGCACTGGAGAAATCCCAGGCTCCTCTAGTAATCCGATCTTCTGTATGTGCAGTGGATCGGGAGAATCAGCTGTTCTCCACTTGTTGACCAATAGGATTTCATCTCAGGATGGAGTTTATATTGGATAATGATATGCGTTATCAGCCTTTAATTGATCCCAAGGAGTGCAGCTGCTGCTCCTTATCTAATGCTATCAGCGCCCGGTAATGCAGGATATGTACGTTTTGAAATTGCAGCCTATATGAATGTCACAATTGGCTGGATCCAGACCTACGTTCCCTTTATGTTTCAACGTGTAGTGTATTTACGCTATCTTAATTACTAGGCACTCCCCTTGGCCATAAATACTTTTTCTCTTTTACGCTACCTTAGCTTTTCAAAGCGTAAATCTGACCCAATGACTGGTCCTACAAGGTATTATATAATAATATTATTATTATATATAATAACTTTTAAATAGACCCCTATAATTCAACACCTCCCTATGATTCAACAGAAGCTTCCTGTGCTATAGGCTCTACATGATGTATAACTTTTGGTTAGTAGTATAGAACAATTTCACCAATCCAGAAAAAAATATATTTACAAAATTACAACAATTAATATTCATATGATGAGATTGGCGTCAGTCATGTACCCTGGAGTCAGCCATCTTTACTTATTTTTCCTTTATTACTTTTATTTGCCCAATGAGAAAATGTCAGAGAAGGAGTCTGTTGTATTACCACGATCACCAGGTTCAGAATAGACTCTCTTAGAGCTTGATGTATACAGACGTTATTACCAGAAAGTCTAATCTTAGGCCAAAGGCAAGTGCCCCTGCATTAGAGAGGCCCTGGGCATAAGTTAGAAGAAACGCATTTTCGGCAATACTGCACTGTTAAATCACATTTGTTTCTCCTTTAACTGCGACTGTCGGGTCTTGTACTGAGCCAGAAACACGAGCAGTGGAGACACGGAAACAATCGCCGCAAAGAGTTCATATCTTTTCTAAATACAGCAGATAAAGATTTCCTCTTACTCCAAGGGCTCGTCCACAAAGACCACAATGGAAAAGATTTGAAGCTTGACAGAGGAAAGGAAACAACAAGAGGATTCTTTTAATGGGAACACACACATCTGAGACACGGGAATGGACCTCATTCAGACTATCTATTTACAGAATGAGCGGGCCCCTGACTAAGTGACACCGAGTCACAGGACTGCGGGAGAAACTTGTCTCTCTGAGTATTAGAACGCACAGAACTCCTCCATCCATCATTCCTGGAACCCGCTCACATTTCCACATTCAAATAATCAAATCTCACAGGTTGTTTATGCAGCTTTGAACTGCCATACACTATAGGGCTGCAAAAAGCATTAATACGATTACCTGCAAAGCATATTCCATTGTTATCAAAGGCTTGCACTGCCCTAGGAGTTCACTGCACTGTTGAATATTAATGGGGAGAGGAATATTGATGTAAACAAGTTAGCTTTGACTTTTCTTTTTCTGGACGTGTTTAACATTTAGGAGACGTATTATATTGGTCTTGGGAGAAACATAAAAAGTTTATTCTTTCACGGCAGCCAATCAGATTGTTTTCGTGACATTACCCTGCAGGGGGATAACTGCTCTTTACCTGCTCTCTGTTACCACATAAGCTGGGTGAGGATTCGTCCTTCCAATAAATACAAAAACGACCAACGAACACATGGGGACTGTTCCAGAGCTACGCTGGGCTGCTGTCCGTAAGTACGGCCAGTGTAGCTCTGGAGCACTCCTCCTGTGGCCGGCGTAATTACACACTGTTAGGCCGTCTGAAGGCTACCCTAACTTCAGCCGCAGGGTCGTAACTGCCCTAACCTGCTCTCCCTCCCTCATTTTCTTACCTTCCCCCGCCTTCCTTCCTTCCTACGCAACAGTTAGGGACGCCCGATCCTAAGGACCAGGTTTCCCTAGCTACGGCGGGCAACATCTGCCCGGCGCATGCGCAGAACGGCAGAAATGCCGTTCTTACGCATAC
>WWET01000425.1:265842-280281 GCA_011038615.1 Limnodynastes dumerilii
GTAATGGCAGTGTTGCTGGATATTCTCTATCCTGTGTGTATGTTACCGATAGAATGGTATAGTGTGTTACTGGTAATGGCAGTGTTGCTGGATATTCTCTATCCTGTGTGTATGTTACCGATAGAATGGTATAGTGTGTTACTGGTAATGGTAGTGTTGCTGGACATTCTCTATCCTGTGTGTGTATGTTACAGAGATAGAATTGTATAGTGTTACTGGTAATGGCAGTGTTGCTGGACATTCTCTATCCTGTGTGTATGTTACAGATAGAATGGTATAGTGTGTTACTGGTAATGGCAGTGTTGCTGGGGCATTTTTTTCCCTTTGTCTCTGTTGCTAGCAGATTACCCCCCGGCCTTTCATGCACCTGTTTGCATTTACCTATAAATTGTTCTGAGCAACTTCCATTTTGTGTGTATACTGCTTAAAAGAGTTCAAAATGGAATCATCACAAGAGACCAGAACAATACAGACCAGACTACTTCACTATTGAGAGTTAAGAAAAGCAGTGAGTGGCGTTTCTTGTTGGAGTAACAGGCAGGACATGGTGTATAATGATTCTGAGCTATCATACTTCTGCCTATACAGAGTACAGTGACGTAGTCCAGTCTTTCATCTAACCCCTGATTACCTAGCTGAGTCCTGAGAGCAGGTCAGTGGCTGACCTGCAAAGGTCACAAGACCTTAAACTGCCGTTCAGTAAAATGAACACTAGGGGTCTCTGGTATAAGGGGGTCACAATAAGGGCTTATAATATTTTTCCGGCATAAGCCGATTCTTGCTGCAATACATCACCTTCTAATGCTACATTTTGTCCAACAACAGCCGAATGCTACTCCGGAGAGAACAAATTAATTTCTATATTGTTCGTATGCATGTACATTTAGAGAAATGCCAGTTTAATGTTTTTTAAAAGTCCAAACTAATGTGTTTTGTTTCCCATTGAATGGGTAAAAATGCTCATTAATCATGAATATTTCAAGTCGCTATCAGTAGGTGGCAGACAGTCATTACCAACTAAAATACTTCACTTATGCAATGCCTTTACAGAGCCTAGAAGAATATTTTAATATGCTCTGACATAGCTGTTTTGTTTAAAGCGTTCTGTAAACAATGCTAAGAGCCACAAATTCAGAGTCGTCAACACTTTCAAACTGAAAAAGAAAGCATAAATAGTTGGGTAGAACGTCGCCAGTCTGTGGGGCACGTTGGCTGAAGCTGGCTGGCAGTGAGTTACTAGAAACAGTTACTGGAATGGGAGTCCTTTCACAATTCCAGTTATGTCGCCATTTATTACCATAGTCTATAACATATAGATGTATAAATGTGCTTTATCTTAACGGAACCTTAACAGGGCTCCCTAGAATCCGGCCTTTATAATGTGACTATGGCAACCCTTTTCATCGTCCTGATTAGGTTGTGTGGTTCTAATCGGAGCAGTGTTTGATAGGGCGATCGTTGCTATGTGAAGCATTGTAGGGAGCTTGTAGGGAGCTTTTATGGTAACCAGCTAGGTAGTAGATTGCTTCTGTGCGGTCTTTAAGGACTACACAGAGTAGTTTAGTTATAAAGAGGCGTAATCTCGCCTCGGGGAGTGTTTGGGCATAAGTAGGAGAGGGGAGGGATTTAGATTAGCCGGGGAGGGCAGGGGGGCAGAGGCAATGTCCGTGCGTAGTTTCCTTCATAAGAAAGAACTATGTATGGTTAGATAAGGTAGCCCTATAGCACTCGTAAGTACCATATGGTAATTAAAAACTGGGGGCGGGTATGTGGCAGAACGGGTGAGTTAGGTGCGGATCTGTCTCACTCTTAGGTGTGAATATGACTCCTTGTTGGGAATCGCATTTGTTCCTTACATTTTCTCTAAGGCATCTGTAATCAACACAGTCTACATAATAAACAGAGTCTACATAATAGAGGCTTGTTACAAAATAAATGCATAAAAAGAAGAGAACAATAGATCTCATTGTGTAGAACAACACCGAGGAAAAAACACAAAGAGATAGACAGACAGACAGACAGATAGACAGATAGAAGAAAAAGAGACAGAGTAAAAGGGAGAGAAAGAGACAGACAGTAGAAAAAGAGGCAGAGAGGAAGGGAGAGAGACAGACAGACAGAAGAAAAAGAGACAGAGAGGAAGGGAGACAGACAGACAGAAGAAAAAGAGACAGATAGGAAGGGAGAGAGAGAGACAGACATACAGAAGAAAAAGAGACAGATAGGAAGGGAGAGAGACAGATTGACAGAAGAAAAAGAGACAGAGAGGGGAGAGGGATACAGACAGAATAAAAAGAGAGACAGAGATGAAGCTAGACAGACAGACAGACAAAAGAAAAAGAGAGACAGAGAGGAAGGGAGAGAGACAGATAGGAGAAAAAGAGACAGAAAGGAAGGGAGAGAGACAGACAGACAAAATAAAAAGAGAGACAGAGTAAGGAGAGAGACAGAAAAATAAAGAGAGAGAGACAGAGAGATAAAGAGAGAGAGAGGAAGGGAGAGAGACAGAAGATAAAGAGAGAGAGACAGAGAGATGAAGAGAGAGAGACAGAGAGAAAGTTCTTGTCTGCATGAGTTTGTATTTCAGTTCTTTGGAATTTAGAAGGTATCTTTAGAGCGTCAGATAAAGGAATGATGGGTAATCCAGGTCTTGAAAGGGAAGAGACAGATTTATTATATGTGTCAGCTGAATGGGGAAGACATTTACTGGCATTTGGGTTCTTAGAAGGATCTGATGCTGAGATGATGCTGTTAGGAGAATGAGAAAAACACATGTGGCTGAGAAATACATCAGGAATAAGTGTGAGTAAGGGCCGCAGCCTCGGAATAAAACAGACGCTGAGCTGTAAAATGTGCATTTTCTGCACCCGCCCGTTAGACTGTACATGAATATTTCATAGGAAGGAAACACAATGGAGAGGTGAAGAATTCTGCTGTGTGTCCAAACACTGGGCACCCTGATTCCTCTATAACAATGCAGGGACAGGATCACTGGTGGATCAATGTGAGCACCTGTGACTTATCCATGACCTTATTTTATGGTTCAGTAACCCACCGGGTGATGTATTGACCCCAAAGACTAATAGATGTATACAGAAGTATATTTTATTTTCTTTTTCTTGTATTAAAGAATGGAAGACAGGGTGTTGGATAAGATGCATCTATTTTTTTTTACCAATATATATATTTCTTGCTTAATAGGAGTTGTCTGTTTTTTATAGCAAGCAATAATTTTGTATCTTTTTATACTGCTATAGAAATTTCCCTTTTCATGTCTGATTTCACAACCGATCCTTTACTGGATTTTTGGGTCCAGTATCTCTATAGAGAAGTCACATGGGACAACTGAACCACCCGATTCGTCACATTGCAACCAATCAGTTTGCAGACAGAGGATAAAGATTAATAAAATGTCTTATTATTGCAATTTATGGGGGGGGGGGGGTTAAGTGTCCAGAAGCCCCCCTCCACACCTATTACAGATGAACAATATTCAGAGAGTTTCGTGGTTTTGGTACCATGTCCTACTTTCTCTGGTAACTAGAGGCCACCCATTAGTTGTAGATTCTCCTAATGTGTAAGGGTGGTGATTGTAGCTTTTGGTAAATTTAAGGCTGTGTGGCATCATCTGAACCATATGGTATAGTATAGTTAACATCTTCACTTACTCCCTTCCAGGAGGTCTAGGAAGTGAGAAAGGGACTTCAGTATGGGGGCGACATTTATGCAAATCCCTGCCTAAGGCACCACCCTTTGCTTAGCAATACTGCATTTCAGTGTTACTCAGGATGGAACGGACCACAAATACAGTTGGGCTCAGGTGAAGCTTTCTCAGCCATGATGCTCTTTTTATGTCATGTCATGTCATTGTAATATTACAACTTTTTTTATTTACCTTTTAGCAGCTGATGGCTTCTTGTAGAGATCAGACAATAGGTCTGGCATCTCTCATTCAATTCACAGGATGAGTCATACACTTTTTCTGTAGGACATTGAATGGATGGCAACTGTCTGATCTCCGCAGGAAGCCGGTAGCTGCTAATTGGTAAGTAAACAAAGGTTTAAATACTTTCTGAAGCCCTCTTCAACTTTCCCCAGCTGGGGGTTTCGCGATCCATGCAATTTCCCACCATCTATGGCAGAATTTTTCCTGATTTTGAGAAAGGTTTAACTAAACACAACTGAATGTCATCACGTCCTCAGACTTAAGTGCTGGAGTTTTGCCTGCTGTCCTGATATTCCAGGAGCAATGTTTGTCTGCCTGACAGGGGATGGGGGTGGGAAGGGGGTGACATGCAAAAATAATCGAAAACGACCAATATTTGTGTTCAATCCAAAGTTTTCGGAGTCGCTGAGATGCTCCCGATGCCGTTTAAGTCCAAGTTCAGCATGGGGGGTGAGAAGGGGGGAAAAATAAAATGTCCAAAATGGCCGACATTAGTGTCAAATCCATACATTTCGGGGTCACTGGCCAGAAGAGACGGAGCCTTTTTTATGGACCTTACACTGGATGGATCTGTATGATATTACATCCTGATTTAGGAGGGACCTCGAGGTCTGTAAAGGGGTGGGGCTTTTGGAAAGGAGGGTGTGGTTTCAACAAATAAGCTTAGTTGTGGCCAGAGTTTGGTCAGAATGGCGTTGAATGACGTTCATAACAAAAAACTGTACATAAATACAGATTTAAACCCAGGCAACGCCGGACACTTCTGTTAATATATATATATTTACAGACTCTATTGTTTATAAGAATAATTTGAAAGTCCCCTGTAAAATCTTGTATTTGCCAATACGAACTATAATTTTATAGGACCCAGGGAAAACCTAGACCACAAACTGGTGTTTCTATGGTGTTGATGGGTCAACAATGATTATCCAATTCGGGATATTCATGTCATGTGTTCTTGGATCTTCCCCCTTGATAAGCCGAAGGCAGTGAACATCTAACACTGCTTGATGCGAGCTTATTTCACTGTGTTCTGCATGATCAGCCACCTGTACAAATGTATGGAAATTGATTAGCTGCCTGCATTACATTGTACAGAGCCAGAAATATATTCTTTACATTTGCAAGAAGTTAAAAGAAAACCAAAGGGAGAAAAAACTAGGACAGAGGAGATTAACTAAATACAAGACTGAGAGAAGGATTGAATTGTAAAAGAAATCTGTAATCTTAAGAATATATATTAATACCTCTCGCTCAATGCGTAACTACAAATGGAGGATTTTCTTTCAGGATGCAAAGCTGAGATGTCTGGCTGTAGAAGACAAACGCAAAATATGTCATAGAAAGGCATTCCTATGTAACATACTGGAGACACACGTCCTAGGTCTCACCTGGAATACATTAGAGTCTGTGCAAAGAAGAGCAACTTATATAGGGCATGGTCTGCATCACACAACATCCCCAGCAAGAATAAATGATGTCACATGTATAGCGGGGGATTAAGGAAGGAACAAACAGGAACAGGAGGAAGAGAGGGATATGGCAGGAGGGTATAGCCAGGTATAGGAGACAGAGGAAGATATGATAGGAGACGTATCATTATTATTATAGGAAGACCAGGACAGAACTGACGCTGGCGGGTGGCAGGTATAGAGAAAATGGAAGGACACATTACTTCACTGAAAGAGTAGGTGATAAGTAGAACAGTCTTCTGAGGCTCTAGAGGCTAACACAGTAGAACAGTTCAGACATTCTTGGGGTATACATAAGGATATGATTAAAACGGGGCCGTTGAGTAAATGAAGATTATACAGTTAGGGCTTACCTCCCCCTCCTACCATTAAGTACGCCGCTCCACCGAGGATCCAAATGCACGCTGTGTGCACACGTGAAGATTAGGGATCGTATTCACAGATCCGTTTTTGCGGTGGATTGCGTGTGTATATTTAAGAGCGGATTGACTGCGCATGCGTAGTTACTTTTTCCACGCTAATTACGTAGTAAGTCCTTTAGGCACGGACTTGTGAATCGCACTTAGGGTCATACTTGTGGAGGGGTGTGGTTGTCTTCCGTATGTTCGACTTTACATGAGAGTGGGCGGGGAGGCTTTTAAATGGGCTTTTGAGGGCGCGGTTAGTAAGATACACACGTACATAAGTAACATGCGTGTAAGTACACACGTAGTGTTAAGCGTGCCCTATGAAGGCGTAAGTCAACGAAAACTCGTCCATGCGAGGGGAGAGTCATGGGTGTTGCCTTGCTACATGCGTGCGTACAAAACACGCACGGATCCGTGAATCCGGTCCTGGGTTTCTATTCCTCACACAGGATGCAAAAAACAGACCCAACTAATCAATCTGGATCCTATGTTTCTATGAGGCACACACCTAGATTTATGCACACTGTCATACTGGATAGGGGTGTCTGTACTCATGGTATCTCTAGGACACACTATTACAGACAGTCCCCCATATCAGAAAGAGATTAGAGTCTGCAAAATATTTGTACTGTTAAGAGCTGTAGCCCGTGTATGGGCACAGAGGAACAGAAAATCCTCATCATGCCACACGGTACCTGCAGCACAATGGTGGAAGACCCACTCTATGCCATTCAATGAGAAGATATGGAAACATGAAGTGTTTATTAAACTGTGCTGATCACACCCAGCTCATTCACCTCTACACTAAACCGTAACTCAATTACACGAGAAGCTCTTGAACCCAATGTAATAGCTTCATCCAACAAACACACTCGCAGCAGAGTCATCTCTGGCTCTCAGCATGAGATCTGAGGGTCTGGGAGTGTATTGATCACTGAAACAATACATGAGGAACCCAGCTGTGGGGGTGAACCATCTGATGCCCAGTATACACCAGACTGTAAGTGTTGTGTCCTCTATTTTATCATCACTAGGTAAAGCACACTGGAGGGTTATCTGATGATAATGGTACAGATGACATGGTAATCATCAGATAGCTCTGATACTGCAGAATCCTCTGAAACTGGGGTGATTCCATTCATATTTCCGCATAGCGCCATCTTGTGGGTGAGCATAGCATGCCAGCAAAGCTTTATTTGAACAGTTTGTAGAACGATCCACAGGAAACTAGACAGCAGTGTGTTTGGTGGCATTGTTATACTGGTCATGGCTTTAAATCGGTACATACCATTTGCACTGTTTGTTTGGTTGTTTTTTTTATTTTTTTAATTTGTGGGCCATTTGGTGCTGGCAAGTACTGGGATGTACTGGGAATACAAGTACTGGTATGTGCTGGGAATTACAAGTACTGGAAATACTGGGAATACAAGTACTGGGAAGCACTGGGAATGCAAGTATCGGGAAGTACTGGGAATACAAGTACTGGAAACTTCCCGGTACTTGCATTCCCAGTGCTTCCAGACACTTTTATTCCCAGAATTTTGGGGTACTTGCATTCCCAGTGCTTCCCGGTACTTGTATTCCCAGTAATTCCAGGTACTTGTATTCCCAGTATTTCCAGGTACTTGTGCTCCCAGTGCTTCCCTGTGCTTGCATTCCCAGTGCTTCCAGATACTTGTATTCCCAGTGTTCCAGGTACTTGTATTCCCAGTAATTCCAGGTACTTGTATTTCCAGTAATTCCAGGTACTTGTATTCCCAGTAATTCCAGGTACTTGTATTCCCAGTAATTCCAGGTACTTGTATTCCTAGTAATTCCAGTAACTTGTATTCCCAGTAATTTTAGGTACTTGTATTCCCAGTAATTCCAGGTACTTGTATTCCCAGTAATTTTAGGTACTTGTATTCCCAGTAATTCCAGTAACTTGTATTCCCAGTAATTTTAGGTACTTGTATTCCCAGTAATTTTAGGTACTTGTATTCCCAGTGCTTCCAGGTACTTGTATTCCCAGTAATTCCAGGTACTTGTATTCCCAGTAATTCCAGGTACTTGTATTCCCAGTAATTTTAGGTACTTGCATTCCCAGTATTTCTAGGTACTTATCAATTCTGTGACCAATAGTTTTGGACCCTCTGGCATTTCAATGAAGGAACAAATAAATAAAATTGGAGAGTATGTTCTGAAATCTTAAATAAATTACTTCTCTGTTCAGAAAATATTACAGTATGAAAGGCTTATTGTGTTCTCTATAACCAGTCTCATCCCCCATAAGACACTGTAAACTAATATCTTTATTATTCTATACAATAATAATACATATTGTGACTGCTCCCGGGATTTCTCTACTAAAGGCCATGGAAACATAATTGGAACAGTTGCATTCCCTCTTATAACAAGCATTGATTTTAATACTTGTCTTGTTTCATATTTCCTATTATGCAAATTAAATATTTATTAATGGTCTACTTGAGGTAATTCAGAAATCAAATGATTAAATGATATAAACTGAGTTTAGCTGGAATTAATGCAGAGCTTCATTATCTTGACACGTTGGCTGCAGAAAGATGATAATAACAAGGTTGAAATAGATCAGTGGCGTAGTTATGTATTAAAGTTGCTTGAAAATGCTGCTTCAAAACTAGGAGCTGGTGGAAAGGTGAGGGGGGGTGGTCCTGTTTCTGCTCTATCTTCTTCCTCTGTCTGATCCTCTCCTCTGTCTGCCTTCTCTACTTTACTGTCTCACTGTCTGTTCTCTCCATCTACTTTTCTTCTTTTCCTCCTTTCACTTTTCCTCCAATCTGTCTTTTCTTCTTCTTTCCCATCTTGTTCCTCTGTCTGCCTTTCCTCCGCTCTGTCATCTTTTCTTCTTTCCTGTCCTGTTCCTACTTCTACTTTTCATCTACTCTGTCTCCATTTCTTCTTTCCCATTCTTTTCCGCCTTCCACTATTTCCCTGCTCTGTTTTCTTTTCTTCTGTCCTGTTTCTTCTTCCACCATTCCTCCGCTATGTCTTCTTTTCTTCTTTCCTGTCCTGTTTCTTCTTCCACCATTTCTCCGCTCTGTCTTCTTTTCTTCTTTCCCGTCCTGTTCCTTCTTCCACTCCTCCTCCACACTGACTTCTTTTCTTCTTTCCCATCATGTCCCTCCTTCCACTGTTCCTCCGCTCTATCTTCTCTTCTTCTTTCCCATTATGTCCCTCCTTCTACTCCTCCTCCGCTTTGTCTTCTGTTCTTCTTTCCTGTCTTGTTCCTTCTTCCACTCCTCCTCCACTCTTTCTTCTTTTCTTCTTTCACTCTTTCCTGACCCTTCTCTGTCCTGTCTTCTGCTTCACTTTCTCTCTTCTTTTCTGTCTTCCCCTCCCATGACGTCAGCTAGAGTTGTGTTCATCTCTCTGCCGTCCACCGCTCGAGCGCCATCATTCAGTGGTAAGTAATTCATTAGTAATTAGGATTAGGAGTGTTGTCATTACAATGTTATATTTGACAGGTTTCGACTTAACAGTGCTGGCAAATAGCGGAAAGTTAATCGGTTAAACCTGTTGGCCATTTGGTGCTGTCAGGTCATCAGCCAACATTTTGACCATCGCCATCCCTTACCACACCCTAATAAAAGGATAGAAAAGATGAAATAATTATTATTCCAAATACTTGCAGCTGTCCTCGTAGTTATTACACTGTCTAATATGTATTTACAAAAATAAAATCCATTGAGCTGCTGTTGTGTTATGAACTAAGCACAAGTAGAGAGTTTCCATGATTCCATAAAAACGCATTCGCCGGTTTTCTCAGAATTGTGTCTACCAGAAAGCGCTGGACATCTTTAATTTAACAACACTAAAATGATATCCTATCCCTGCCAGGGTAATAGCTCATTTCATTAAGGCTAAAAAATGGTCATAGCTTATTAGCTTACTCTGTTTACATATCTGCGGCTAAAAATCAGAAAATGCCTCACCACCATGGCGTTGTTTAATCACTTCTATTATGTCTGATTGTCAGCATGGTCGCGTCAAATCTGTAATTCTGGTTTTGATTAGCAACTTTATAAAAACAGTGAAAGGAGATAAATGAGTCCTTGTCATTACATAGGACAATTCAACGTTTTGCTCCTTATTGTGCCATTTAAGTGCATTACTATCCACGGCCGTAATCACGAACAGCTGATAGAAATTCAATTTGAAAGTCAAATAGAAAAGTGATTCAGTTTTTCAAATGGCTCCTATCCTTGTTAACACTTGTTAAGTAGTGTTTCATATGATTTAAAGAGCAAAAAAGGAGACTTTTTTTTTAAACACTTATGACGATCAGTATATTAATGAGATGAATGTTATAAAGGAGATAATTGGTGCAACCAGGCTTAATAATTTATGTGCAATATCCATCATCCACCGTTACAGGATTCTGCCATGTTAGGGGAGAGCTGCTTCTTTAACGGACAAAATGGGCCTGATCCTGAACTACGCCGATGCGCTGTGCTTACTAAAGCACAGCGTATCGGCAAAGGGATTGTCATGAATCAGGTGTGAGGATAATCTGGAGTAATGTCACATAAAACGATTGTCATGAATCTGGTGTGACAGTAATCCAGAGTAATGTCACATAAAGGGATTGTCATGAATCTGGTGTGAGGGTAATCTGGAGTAATTTCACATAAAGGGATTGTCCCCCCACCCACCTACACTAACCTGAACGTAGGGACGCTGGGGGACGTCCCCTCCAGCGTCCCTACGGCGCTGCTACTGACGCCCGATCCACGATCGGGCGTTTCCGTAGCAACGCCGGGGAACATCTGCCCGGCGCATGCGCAGATCGGCTGAAAAGCCGATCTTACGCTTATGCCCGCCGTCCAAGCGACGGCGGGCGTAGTTCAGGATCAGGCCCAATGTGAGTGGCAGATTTACTGTGCGAAAATGGCAGCTTTGAAATGATGGATTCACAGGGGGTGGGGCCAGTGATGTCACAGCAGCTAATAGGACTGTAAGTTTTACTTTTTGAGTCAATCAGTTTCATGACATGGTGCTGGTTGGGTAGATCAGTGGGAGGGCCTTGCTCTCTCCCTCTTGCATGATTCTAATACCACATGACTAATAAATGACCAATAGGAACGTAGAGCGCGCTACCATTCATCGTTTGTGTCTCCCAGCCATCGTTTGCGCACCCGTGAAATTTCTCTTCTGCGTTATCATTTTCACAGCCATGAGTGTGATCTTACAGTTGTACAATATCCAGGACACTAACCCTTTGAGTGTAAACACTTCATGCATATTACTGTATACAGCTATGAGAGACTCCCTATAATATAGAATGAATGATGAGGATACAGCCTTGTGTTAATTGATACCTAATCTCCAGCTGATTGAATCTGTCTGTAACAGAGTAACCGTGTTTCTGCAAGGGGTGACATGTCGTCACTGCAGAATCTATACAGACATTATTTCCAGTGAGCGCTCATTTAGAGGTTTGCTCGTCGTAAACGTTGATCTTCTCTTATTTAACATCAGCTCAGTTTCAAGAGCAGAGGTTAGTTTTATGGGATAGCAGCCATATTCCCGAGCAAAGGCGAGAAGTGCAGAGCATTTGGACAACATGTCGTAGTAAACAAATTCACAGCATTCAGCTTTTTCGACCTCGGAATAACAATCAATATAAGCAAAACACATAAAGATAAAACTGCCTCCATAACGATTCTCCAAATGTTAACGGTTAAAAATAAGCCCAGCAGAAAAATAAACACGGGGAACAATTCCAGCTTGTAAGAAAGAACTAAATGTGCGCTGTAAAAATACCGTCTGTTACTTCCCAGAACCAAATCTACTCATTACGCCTTTATTATCTGCCCAGTCTCTCTCTTGGATTAAAAATAAAGAAGAATTAGGAGTGTAATGTTTACTGTAAATTTATACCTGTTAGACGACATTTTGGAGTCATAGAAAGTTGTCGTCCTAACATTTGTTCCAAATATTTGCTAGATGTTTGCAAATAAGATCTCAGTTGGCGTCCTCTATTTTTCTTGTTCGGTACAGATCCTCCAACATGACCCATTCCATTAGGCACATAATACTCTACTCCTGATCTTGCAACATCAGTTACTATGGTAACTAAAAGAAGACAAAGAAGAAAAGAAGAGTTTAAAAAGTGGGTATTTTTTAAACATAGGTAAGTGACGGTTGGAAGCACAGGAGAGGAGTATTGTGTACTGTGTGCCTAACGGTACATTAACAATAGTGGTGCCCTGATATTAGTAGGACAGCTTCCAAAATTTTAAAAAAGTGTGGGGGGGATATGCAAAATAGGTGTAGTATTGTTTTAAAATAGGGAGTCTGACCCAGTGCTGCCCTCTTCTGGCAGGGAGGGGAAGGAGAGCCACATTAGA
Organism: Limnodynastes dumerilii; assembly: GCA_011038615.1. Classification (NCBI taxonomy): domain Eukaryota; kingdom Metazoa; phylum Chordata; class Amphibia; order Anura; family Limnodynastidae; genus Limnodynastes; species Limnodynastes dumerilii. The sequence goes on from WWET01000425.1 coordinate 278,039, forward strand.
GACTAAACTGGGATTTCACGGTCTGGATCCTGCCTTAATTATCACATGCATTGCTGTGCATGCAGAATACTGGATCATACATCGTACATAAGGGTTTAGCCAATTCCAACCCACCATGAGCATCTTGCTCACATGGTGAAAGGTGGAGACTGAAACGCAGCATGTGCAGTAGCAATTCACGGTGACTCATGTAGTAAGTAAGTAAATCACTTGTCGTTCTTAATTTAGGATCCGGCACTAAGTGCTGAGCGCTATCTCACCTGCAAGTCACTAACAGCTGTCTACACTGGCGTAGAGCAAAATCAATCGCACTTAACAGGTTAAGCAAGAAGCAAAGCGCGTTTACCCCATACAGAATTTTGGGGGCCTCCTTGCTAAAGGACTAGACTTTGTCTTTTTCCGCCCTTTATATACGTCTGTGCTAATATGAGGACTGAATCCTGGGTAGTGTACTGTGGTGTGTCCGGTGCCATGCGGAGGGCTTTACATTTGTTTTTACTACACCGCCTGCCTAAGAGTCAGTATTTATCTGTGACATTGCCCGCACAACTTATCACCTCTACTATTGTCATATCTGTGAGCAGAGAAACCGCTTTCCACAAACTCATTGCAATATCGTAAACAATGAAATGCAATAATATCGAACATTTCTTCCATTCAATGACCTTGACAGCCCGCTCAAGAATCTGCCACAACCCAAGTGCCTCTAAATTAATATAGCAAGTCACAGTGCCCGCTAATAAAGTGCTTCCCGCAATGCTTAAAGAGAGAGATAGGGAGAGAAAGAAAGAGAGCAAGAGAGAGAAAGAGAGCAAGAGAGAGAAGGAAAGAGAGCACGAGAAAGAAAGAAAGAGAGAGAGAAAGAGAGTGACAGAGAGAGAGAGAGAAGAAAAGAAAGAAAGAGAGAGAGAGAGAAAGAAAGAGAGAGAAAAAGAGCGAGAGAGAAAGAGAGAGAACGAGAGAGAGAAGGAAAGAGAGCACGAGAAAGAAAGAGAGAGAAAGAGAGAGAGAGAGAGAGAGGGTGAGCAAGAGAGAGAGGATGAGAGAGAGCAAGAGAAAGAGAGAGAGAAAAAGAAAGAGAGAAAGAGAGAGAGCAAGAGAAAGAGAGAGAGAGAAAGAGAGAGGGTGAGAGAGACGCCAGCCTGGATTTTTGGAGGTTCCGCTTGTTTGAGGCAGGAACTTCAGTGGTTCAGAGGCGGATTTATTTATTAAAAATACAAGGAACAAAAGAGAGGTCCGGCGCTCCAAACAAACACTATATTACACTATGGGCCTGATCCAGACCTACGCTGTATTATCGCCGCACGTACCACCGATGCACGGCAATAGACACTCCCCTTGCACGTACCTAGTTTAGCTTCTATACACTCGGCAAACCCTACCCTAACTTTTGTGTTCGTTCCAGCGGCCGTCCGTGCGTTCATTGCGTATAAACGACGCTTAGCACGCCCATACTGTAAAACAAACACTACACTATGGGCCTGATCCAGACCTACGCTGTATTATCGCCGAACGTACCACCGATGCACGGCAATAGACACTCCCCTTGCACGTACCTAGTTTAGCTTCTATACGCTCGGCAAACCCTACCCTAACTTTACTTTTGTGACCCATGGCCGTCCGTACGTTCATTGCGTATTAACTATGCTTAGCACGCCCATATTGTACAATTTAAATGCCTCATCCCGCCCTCGGTGCATAGTTACGGATTTCATATGGCAGGCACGTTCTAATGAGTGGTAATACAAAGCGGTTACGAATAAGGCACATACGCTAAGATTTTCAGAGCGCAACATGAGTTTAACATCTGCCCTGCGCATGCACAGTAAGTACAAATGGCCGTTTTTACGCTTACGACCGCCATATACCCGCACACGAGCGTAGGTCTGGATCAGGCCCATTGGGCCAGATCCATAACAACGCTTGTGAGCGAATTTAAGCGTGGCGGAGACGTAAATCGCCTTTTGGTAAGTGCTGCGCATGCGCACCATAGAAAATACGCTCAGTAACGTAGCGTACGTAGCGTAATTGTGAACGTATGGACCATTCATGTATGTGTCACGTAAATATTTACGTGTGGGCGTGCCAATTTTACATGAGTCCAAAATACGTCTGAAATAAGTTAAGTAGGCGGGGGTTTGTATTTAAAGTGTACAGTATGGGCGTGCTTAACTGCGTAAATACGTGTTGCCCATACGTACGTGTGCGGATCACTGCAGTTATGTTGGCAAAATTTAATTTAA
>WWET01000425.1:281683-295944 GCA_011038615.1 Limnodynastes dumerilii
AGATAGATAGATAGATATGAGATAGATAGATAGATAGATAGATAGATAGATAGATAGATAGATAGATAGATAGATAGATAGTTGATATTGTATATTTAGATGCTGTGTATCTCTACCTGCGCTCGCATATTGTGCCATTGGAGAGGACGCTTCACATAAGGGTTATACATCCTGGTTATACTGTAAACCAGTCCTTGATTTGTCAGGGTCATTTACTGTGCGGATGACTTCAATACAATATCAATGTGCCCACTTGCTAAAATTGCCTGTCACATGCCAGGGACAAACAAATCTGTCAAACCCCACACAGTTTCCATTCATTAGCTCTATTACTTTTATTATTAAAAAGCTCATGGCTGTTCTTGACAAGAGCCCGATAAAACCATCCAGCGGGGAAAGGATTACACATTCATCTCCTACTACATATTGAATATGTCGCCTTTGACGCAATCTTCCCACGAAAGTTCATCAGGAGCTTTGTATCACTACTTGTTCTGTTGTCACCATTGCAATGCTCTGATTGGCTGCAAATTCTCTGAGCCACACCCACTTCATCTCACGTCATCTGTTACACATTTTGGCTACAATAGGTGCTCTGTGCTCTCATTAAAACGTAAACAGGTTGTTTCTGCCATCGTTGTTTCTTGATTTCATTGTTGTAATGTGTGAGTGTAATTTGCCAATGCACACATGAACCAAGCTTTCGTTGCAAGGGATTCTGGGAGTTGGTTGACATGTTGTAGTTCTAGATTCTTAACAGACGTTGGTCCGGATTCACAGTTATGTAGTTTTCGTTTTACGTACGTTGTTTTAAGAATTGAGCTAATACGCACGCGTAGTAACTTATTTACGCTATCTACGTACCATTTCTGTACGTAGATTGCGTAAGCACGATCTAAAGACTACACTTACGCAATCTAGTACAGAAATGGTACGTAGATAGAAGCTACCACGCATGCGTAGGAGCTCATTTCCTAAAACAACGTACGGAAAACTAAAAATATGTAACGGTGAATCTGGACCGTTATTCTTAGTGTGTACACATTCACCTAATAGGATGCCATTGGTCCACAGGCAGTGAAATCATTCAGGGAAATAAAATGATTGGATTGTCTTGTCGATGTCCCAACAAATCGCACCTTAACATAGATTGCTGAATAATTGTTTAATTAGCCTGATAATCATATAGTATGTGGCCAGCATTGCGTCTTTTAATGCACACACCTCTGCAATACAGTTTGACACCATATTATACTGTTATATATATGGGTGTGGTATACAGATTCAAGTGATCTGTCTTTCAACTTTTCTTATCCTTAACCCTTCCTTCTCTTCAGCCTAATACTAACCCTCCCTGAACCACATTAACCCTCCCTTCTCTTCAGCCTAACTCTAACCATCCCCGAACCCTAAGGTTAACCCTCCTTTCTCCTCAGCCTATTCCTAACCCTCCCTGAACCCTTACGTTAATTCTTCCTTCTCTTCAGCCTAATACTAACCCTCCCTGAAGCCCATTAACCCTCCCTTCTCTTCAGCCTAACTCTAACCATCCCCGAACCCTAAGGTTAACCCTCCTTTTTCCTCAGCCTATTCCTAACCCTCCCTGAACCCTAACATTAAACCTCCCTTCTCTTCAGCCTAACTCTAACCTTCCCCGAACCCCATTAACCCTCCATTCTCATCAGCCTAACCCTCCCCGAACCCTAATTTTAACCCTCCCTTCTCTTCAGCCTAACCCTAACCTTACTTTGTACTCCCCCCCTCACTTCGTACCCTCTTGCCCCCTCTGCTACCCTTTTACTATTTTGCTATCTGGTGGCTCCCTCTCAACCTCTCACTGTGCTAAATCCGCTCTTATCCGATCTACCAAGCTTGACACCTCGTATGTTGCCTTGCTGTCTGTGCTTGCTTTACTTTATTGCATTTTTGTGATATTTTTATATTTATATTGTATTTTATTATTTACTATGCTGTCCATCCCCGCCTTGTACTGTACTGTATTTTGTTGTTGTATTTTGTATTGCGCTGCGGACACCTTGTGGTGCCTTATAAATAAACCATAATAATAATAATAACGGGCCGTATTCAGAGATCCGTTTTCCCGACCAGTTCCGTGCGTATTTTTAGGTACGTTTCAACTGCGTATGCGTAGTAACTTTATTTGACGTTGATGACACGTGCGGAATTGCCTTACGGACGGAACTGTGAATCGCACGTGGATACATACGTCCGGATATGCGGCGGAAAATACGCACGGGATAATTTAAATAAAAAAGGGTGGGGGGAGGCCTTTAAATGATGGAAAGTGGGCGCGATCATCAAGATACGCATGGAACTCCACACTGAAAGTTACAACGGAAGTCTCCGAGAGCACGGATTAGCAAGGGGAGCGACTGGGGTTTTGGTGGGTGTTCCTTGCTCCGTCCGTGCGTATGTTTGCGGACTGATCGGGACACGGATCTCTGAATACAGCCCAATAACCCTAAACCTCCCCGACCCTAACATTCACCCTCCCTTCTCTTCAGCCTAACTCTAACGCTCCCCTAACCCTTGGATTGCACCCCAGCACCGGCCTTGAGTTAACGCATTTACAGACCATATCTGCTAGTTTGTGCGTTGCGAGTTCCTGCTGTGGTGGCTCTCATTGCGAATGAGAGCTCTTTGAGAATTTTTTTTATGAACGGGTGAGTATGCGATTCGCCTACTCACCCATTAATTTTTAGAAGCGCTGCTGCAGGAGACTTAGGGTTAGGCTGTGGGGGGAACTTAGGCTTAGGCTGCGGGGGGGGGGGTGACTTAGGGTTTAAGAGTGGGTGTTTACCTTTCGGAGCCCAGTGTTCGGTGCTTCGGAGATCGATCGCTAAGCAATCGATATCCCAGCCAGTTCGGAAGTGACTGGAAGCGAATAGGGCTTTTCATAACGGAGACCCACTCCTTAGTTTGTATATGGACAAGAGCTGCACTTATGTCCATGTGTGGATTGCTCTTACCCCCTCTATTATTTGCATGGTATTTTTCCTTTTTATCATTTCCTCAGGATCAGACCCATAATATACAATCCATTGTTTTGGGGATTTTGGGGTAGATCCAGAACTACGTTTGCCGTACGTTTCCTCGCGTGGCGTATTTTCGTGTGCGTACCTTCTATACACTCCCCTAGGCACACCCCTTGAATGTACGTATTTTGACCAAGATCCGCTTTCCAAACCCTACCTTAACTTTTGGCAACGTAACCTCAGTGATCCGCACACGTACGTATGGGCAACACGTATTTACGCAGCTAAGCACGCCCATACTGTACACTTTGAATACAATCCCCCGCCTGCTTAACGTATTTCAGACGTATTTTGGACTCACGTAAAATTGGCACGCCCACATGTAAGTATTTACGTGACACATACGTGAATGGCCCATACGTTCACAATTACACTACGTTAATGTGCGTATTTTCTATGGTGCGCATGCGCAGTACATACAAAAACGTGATTTTACGTCTCCGCCACATGTAAATTCGCTCACAAGCGTTGTTCTGGATCTGGTCCTTTATTAGTAATGACCATTATTGTATTATTTGTGTTTACTGAAATACAATATCCTTGGCTACCTTAAGACTAAAGTTGTAAAAAGCCATTGTACTTCTAATGTCACTACGGCCAGAGTTCCTTCGGGCAGTTGTTGTGTAAGGCTCCCACGTCTTTAAAACCGATGAGTTAATATAAACCGCTCATTTATTTTAATAAAGCCAGGCATTTCTTCTCCATTCTCCGACATTATCAACACTGGTTGCAGCATGATGTTTTAATTAAGTGAATCTAATTAGTTAAGCTTATACATGAAAAGCAGCTTTAAAAAAAATGAGATGTTAAGTGGCAAATGGGTTTTAAAGCAGCCCCCACAAACACTTTCATGTCTAAAGCTCAACATCTCCTGCTAAATATGATCTAGTCAAAGTTAAAAAGCTCAAAAATGAATTATTTACTCCTAGTTTGAAACCTGTCCCGTTGGTTTATCTGTGAGTTTTCCCCGTATTAGTCAAATTGAAAGTAATTTACTAAGTGCAGCCGCCTTTGTAAAACAACAAATGCAATCTTTACGCTCATGGCATTATAATTGTAATTGTATAATTAATTTGACGACCGCAGTTCACCTTGTTTGGGAATGTGTAACGGGGGGTGGTATGGGGGGGTATGTCTTTAACATGTTTATTTAAACTGATGCATTTCAGACCTTGGCTTCAGGGTTCCATTTTCCCGCTGGCTTGAGAGGAATGAAATATTAGGTCTTTGAACAACCTCGGCCCCCGCTGAGGTATATGAAGATTTACAGGAATAGATCATAAGAGTCACCTATAGACGAGATCCTGTTACTGGACGTTTGCATTCTCCGGCATAAAAATCTGAATTGCGAAAAACGGACGAACGAAAGTTCCTTTTCGGATGTCTCTTTTTTGAATACTTAAAATGTTATACTTTTTTTTTCAGAATGGATGAGTATGCCGTTCGGTATACTTCACCCATTCACCCTCAGAAATTACGATATCCCGCCGCCGCTATTGCCGGATCGAGAGACAGGTGAGCAAACTCTCTGTGTGGGGTAGGGAGGGTTAGGGTCAAGCTGCAGGAGATGGAGGGTTAGGGTCAGGCTGCGGGAGATGGAGGGTTAGGGTCAGGGTCAGGCTGCAGGGTAGGTAGGGTTAGGGTCAGACTGCAGGGGAGGGAGGGTTAGGGTCAGGCTGCCAGAAAGGGAAGGTTAGGGTCAGGCTGCGGGAGATGGTGGGTTAGGGTCAGGCTGCCAGGAAAGGAGTGTTAGGGTCAGGCTTCCAGGAAGGGAAGGTTAGGGTAGTGAGAGGGGAGGGTTAGGGATAGAATTAAAGAAAGGAGTGAGGGATTATTTTTACTAACTTTTCAGAGCACCGAAAGCTCGGTGCTCCGTGGATCGATGCCTCCTCGAGGCTTATGCAATCGCAACTGGCTGGGAGGAAACGGCCCTTCCGAAATTGGGCCGTTCTAACCGGAGACCCACACCCATTACTGGGGTATTTCCCGGTTAGAATCAATAGATGTGATTTTATTGATGAACATCCAAAGAAAATCTACAAATAGATTGGAAAGGATCAGTTAGAGGCCGACTATAAAAAAAAACCATGACAAATGGTCTCTGTAGGCACAGTAAATGAATGGGAGCTATTAGTTCTGGCAAAGCTTCAGGGCAAGGTGCGTTCCTCATCAGTAGTTGAAATGTTGGATTTGTGGTTGGATGACAGTGAGCGGGATCCAGAATTAGGATTTTACACTGATTTACGCTTGTTTCATACATGAGTCAGCTGTGAATTGGTCCTGCGGATGCTTAGTGCCAATGATTTCCATGAGGAATACACCCAACAACACGGGGGCGATTGGCCAACTCACCGTGGGTACGAGATACGACTTGGAATGGGTATAGGCAATTACATTGTACAGTAAGGGCTTAAAATCTAGTTTTGCACACGCGCAGAGATGCACAGAGAATGCGTAAGGCAGAGTCTTGGCCACAGAAATGTATTCTGCATACAGGAGTACAAGGGGAGAGTACACACTCTTACCTGCCGGATTTTGGATGCCTGGTCGTCAGGGCTCCTTTCTGAGTCTCCCAGTTAACTTGGGGTCTGAATTAGGTGCTTTAGTTCCAATGTATGTACTCATTTTCTTTAAATAGCAACCCTGGACTACAGATCATTAACTCCTTTACAAACTCTCTCTGAAGAGGATAAAAAGATAGATGGAGGATCAGACTCACAGACACTTGTCCTGTGATGGCAGAGGGGTAAGAAAGACAATTTCACCGTACAGACAGAGCTCAGAGAAGTGTTTAGAAGCACCTCTGCTCTGGATGATTTGCTATGTGTCTTATGTTTTCCAGGGTAGTCCAGAATCAGTAATAAAAGCTTGAAGGAAAAGAAAGAGAGGCGTGAAAATAGTTATGATTCCTCTTATTGCTGCTCACACTCCACATAGATGCGGCATTGTACAACTTTTGCTAGCAACTTCCATATCCACTCTCAGAGTTGCTGACTGCTGCAGCTCCATAAAGAGCATCTGATGCTGTTCGGCTCCTGATATTAAAGGACTCACGCTGCAAACGCCTCTCCAGTGTCAGTTTAATGGCAAAGTGATGTTTTTCAGCTTAATACTTAGCCCACCCGAGGTGCTCATTTCAAATTCTTTAACTGTAATTAAATGTTTTGTAGATTAGGATCTGGTCCTCCCTGTACTTTCCAAATACAGGATAGGGAGACGTTACAAGGGCCCTATCTGGGGATGTCAGTGAGCTTCAAACTGCTAAATCCTGATAAGACACCGCTGGTTCATGACACCAGCTGAGAACCCTTTTGGCGCCAGACACTATTAAAAGACCCTTGTGCAAAAGCCGAGGACCCAGAGCGGGCATCGAGCAGCATTGTTTCCCTGTCTCCTGTATAAACACTATCTGCCACTGCACATTATCCAAACAGCAGCATGTTGTGTTAGTCTCTTTGCATCTAATGTCTTGCATGGAATCTTCAGACGGGCTGAACAGCGAGTAATTATACATATTCCCTGGCTGGCAAAACAGTCCTAATCATCGCTAGAAACTCTTAGCAAGCGCAATTAGAGTTACACAAGCTACCTTACAGAGCCATTCAGACAAATATATACAGAGGCTACGTTCATTAGATGAAATATACAGCAGATGTGGCCAACCTGTATCTAACCAAGCGTTGTGAAACTATAAATCCCAGTATGCTTTGTCAGCTATCACTTGTGACTATGCAGTCAATGCATGCTGGGACTCATAGTTTCACAACACTCAGAGGGCCACAGGATAGCCAGGCCTGCTCTAAAGGATCTACCAAGGGCCAGATTTACTAAGCTGCGGGTTTGGTAAAGTGGAGATGTTGCCCAGAGCAACCCATCAGATTCCAGCTGACATTCATGTGAGAGTTAGAATCTGATGGCATTGATGATTGGTCCCCTTGCATCTGTGGTAACTTCTAGAAACCAATCAGAAGTTTTTAGCAGTCTAGTCAAAAATGAAAGCTGATATGTGATTGGTTGCTCCGGTGCATATGTTATTCCATTAGTCTGGGTGGGCCGTTTTACTACAGACAGGCAACATATTTGTAGGTCGTCCCATTCCCAAGAGCTCACAATCTAAATGATTGCTTCAAACTAGAGGAAATGTTACTTATCTTACTTTTTACAGTGGAGATGTCCGAGTTATGTTTTATGGAGGCGCTTACACGGGTGGGTCCAATAATGTGCCCTGTGCTCTCCATCTGATATTGTAATGAAGAAGGCTTCCTACCTCTCATTTCATACTGTCAGCAGAACCCAATAAATACCTTTTTTTTCCCCAGTACAATCACAATAAACACTATAACAAAGGCATATCTCTGTAACCTTGCTTTTTTGTTTAGGCAATAAAACATCCAAAATGACAAATTTCTGTTACCTTTCTTTGATCCATGCGTAGGATTCTCTGGGAATTTATGGACACCGGTTTGACCAAGTCGTGCCGGCTCTTTGGAAAATTGATTTCCGTGTCTCTAAAGCCTCTCTGCTTATTTCCAACGCATTGCAGATTGTATACAGGGGGGCTTTGATTTGGTGCCGGCTCCCACCTATATCCCGTAGTATGATTGTTTGAAAAGTAGAGGCCGTATTTTCTCAAGGGTCGGTCGTCTTCTTCTCCGCACCGGAGCTGATCTGATTTAAAGCCGTGTTCTTAATTCTTGTGGGGAGAAATGAGCTGTATTTTAAAGTAAACTCTATCCATATGCATTATGGCTAGATTTCTCTGCCGGGTATGTCTGCGATAGAGGTTATAGCATGTTCACTAGTTAGGAGTTTTTCCCATATAAAACATTCCTATTTAAGCTCATAATACATTGAATCAAGGTGGGGTAATAAAAGGGTGAGATGTTTTGATTGAAACCTAAGGTGTGTGATCCAATCTCCAAATCTAAGATATTTAAGACTGGATTCACACTTAAGGATTTACTAAACTGCGAGTTTGGAAAAGTGGAGATGTTGCCCATAGCAACCAATTAGATCCAGCTCTCACTTTTCTTTTTACATACTAGAGAATGTCAGCTAGAATCTGATTGTTTGCTTTGGGCAACATCTCCACTTTTCCAAGCCCGCAGCTTAGTAAATCTGGCCCTAGATGTTGTTAAACTACAACTCCCAGAATTCGGAGGCCGGAGTACTGCGAAAAGTGCTACTGCGCATGCGCAGAAATTTTGGAACGTAATCTACGTTACTTCTTGCAACGTAGATTACGTACACGTCTTTAAAATTTACGTTGCAAGAAGCAACGTAGATTACATTCCAAAATTACTGCGCATGCGCAGTAGCACTTTTAGCAGAAATCCGTCCTCAACTGCATTGCGGCCAGAGCTCTGAATCCGGCCCTACATGTGAAAAGTTCCACAAGTTGCTCTCTAAGGGCTGGATCCAGACTTAAGAAAGAGCTTGAAATTAAGGACCTGATTCACACTTAAGAATCTTCTTAAAATAAGAACTTAAAGTCACTCCTGGGCAAAACCATGTTGATTGCAGGGGGATTAAGTTAATTGTATTCTTTGCATACAGGGATATATCTTTGAATTGCTTACTGCACACAGATACTGACCAGCTTTACTATCTATCACACTGTTATTTAGACTTGGGATAGGAAATATCACCTCTCAACACTAGTACTGTTTGCAACAGATGAAATATGACTCCCCTGCAATGAACATGGTTTAGCCCAGGTGTGACTTTAAGTTCTTATTTTAAGAAGATTCTTAAGTGTGAATCAGGTCCTAAATTTCAAACTCTTTCTTAAGTCTGGATCCAGCCCTTTGTTTCTATGGCTACATTAGATTTATTCATAGAAAATAAAAAAAAACAGAATATGTTATAAGTTATTAGGAATTTTTTAAATGCGCTTTTTATGGAAGTCTGGATTCAGTCCTGAGAGACACAGTAAATATTATGTGCATCAACGAAAATCTTCCCCCTTCATATGTGTATTTGTATGAATGTTTTTACATGCCACTTGTTTTTTATTGAAATGAGCAAGTGATATGTGTAAAGAGCTGCATGTGCTTACATTTCAAACCTTCTACAAGCAACAATTTTTAATGCTCCTATGAGCTGCTCCAGGCTGTTGTTTTATTTCTCTCCCTGTCACTGTGGTTTCAGAGCCATTGACAATCTCATATATATCTGCCACACACAGGGCTTTGAATGTAATCTTTACAGATTCTCTTTCCAGATGGCCCCAGATTAGCAGATTAGAAGTCTTTGTGAATGACATAGGGATCTGTAGCAGGATCTACAGCCCAAGATTGTTCTGGGAGTTCATTCTTATAACCATTTTATCTATGTGCTGGTATCTTGTGTATTTCTGGGGACCCTGGGCACAACAATAAAGCTGTAACCATTATCTTTCATTATATACAATGTAATAAAAGTAATGGAATAGACTGATTCTCTGTATTAGTTCATGGTATGCTTTAGATAAAACAGTGCTGTCTATATAGAATGTCAGGGTGGCTGATAACTGGAGATATAAATGTGCTTCTTTAAAACAAACTATTATTCTTTTTACTTATCTTTTATCTTTTTATTGCTTATGGGCCTGTTCCGGATTTAGGGGTAGATTTACTAAGCTTCAGGAAAGGAAAAGTGGAGATATTGCCCACAGCAACCAATCAGATTCTAGCTCTCACTTTGTTATTACATACTAGAGAATGTCAGCTAAAATCTGATTGTTTGTTATGGGCAACATCTCCACTTTTCCAAACCCACAGCTTAGTAAATCTGGCCCTAAGTGTGAGATCCATAGGTTTGGATACGCATGTATGTGCACCTACCTGTCCGTTCCCCTCCCCAGACCCCTTTTTTAGGTGCTTAATGGCACTTACGAGTTCCATAAGGCAACCTTATCTTCCCTGCGTATTTTACCTCCTAAATAGGGATAATACACATGGACATTGCTGTGCCTTACCTCCCTCCCAAACCTTCATCCCTCCCAAACCTTCATCCCTCCCAAACCTTCATCCCTCCCAATCTAAATGATGTGTTTCTTGTTACTCTAAACTTATTTGAGGTAGATCCAGAACTACGTTTGCCGTACGTTTCCTCGCGTAGCGTATTTTCGTGTGCGTACCTTCTATACACTCCCCTCGGCACACCCCTTGAATGTACGTATTTTGTCAAGATACGCTTTCTAAACCCTACCTTAACTTTTGCCAACGTAACCGCAGTGATCCGCACATGTACGTATGGGCAACACATATTTACGCAGCTAAGCACGCCCATACTGTACACTTTACAAACCCCCGCCTACTTAACGTATTTCAGACGTATTTTGGACTCACGGAAAATTGGCACGCCCACGCGTAAGTATTTACGTGACACATACGTGAATGGCCCATACGTTACGAAGCGTATTTTCTATGGTGCACATGCGCAGTACTTACCAAATGGCGATTTTACGTCTCCGACACGCGTAAATTCGCTCACAAGCGTTGTTCTGGATCTGGCCCATTATATGTAATAGTATTAGAAAGTTTTGTGAGCAATATGATCTGAATAAGTAGTCCGTGCTGATAGTATGTGTTCCAACAGACATGTTAATACCTTTTTACAAAAACAATAATAATAATCATGAATATGATACGATTCATGTAAATGGAATTTCCCTCTGTTTTTGGGGGGTTTTTTTGCATATTGTCCTAAATTTTAGTAGACTTGCAGAAGTCCCTGATTCTTCTGGGTTATGTAGCCCAGATCAACTGAGATGACTCAGTCTGCCCATTCATTGGTGGAGGTTCTAAATATTGACTCCTGCATCATCTATAAGAGCTCCTGCAGTGGTGTAACCAAGAACTCCTTATCTTCTGGAAATGCTTATATCCAAAAATCCATGCCCGACAAACAAAACGGCTGCCAGCATTGCATTATAATCTGCCATCTGCATAAAAAATATATTGTTTTTGGAAATGATGAAGGGCTCCTGTGTGATATTTATTCATTTATTTGGACGTCACGTTTTTCATAGATGTTATGCATCTGAGGTGTGATAGAACCTTTTGATCTTGGCTTCATTCCCTATGTGCTCTCCGACATCAAACGACCACTTGTGAAAATTTTATCAGAGAAACATTCTAGTTTCAATATTCTCCTTAGTCTGCGTTTTCTGGGTCATCACGGCTTTTTGTTTCTTTAATAGCTGAACAATGAAATTACAGGAGGCACCACACTGTCATTGCAATCTGAGGCACAACTATGAAAGTTAAGCAATTGAAGAGTGGCGGATATTATTATCACATAGTTACATGTTTTGCTGATTAATTCGTTGTTGCAACTCTTTACTCTAAACAATTTCATGTGACTATGAAAGGTAGCCAAGCAAATGTAAAGTAGCAAAGAGAACGGCAAGTCAGATGCTTGGTTGTGTAGTGAGAAGAATTAAGCTTACCACACACTAGAGTGATTATTGGCGCCATCCTCTGATAATCGCGGATTGGACAAAATATCGCTGGAGTGTGTGGTGCCGATTTTTGCAGAATACAAACGATATAATTTTGCATGTCCTGTGTCACACATCATATAGAGAGTTACTAGAGGAAGTAACATGTATAGCTTGGAGCAGAGAATAGCAACTACAATGGTGCATAACCTGTGTTACACACCATACAAAGAGAGACTAAAGGAAGTAATTATGTATAGCTTGGAGCAGAGAAGAGCGACTACAATGGTGCATGGGCTGTGTCACACACCATACAAAGAAAGACTGGAGGAAGTAAGATGTATAGCTTGGAGCAGAGAAGAGCTACTAAAATGGTGCATGGCCTGTGTCACACAACATACAGAGGAAGACTAGAGGAAGTAATCATGTATAGCTCGGAGCAGAGAAGAGCAACTACAATGGCCATGTCCTGTGTCACACACCATACAGAGAGACTAGAGGAAGTAACATGCATAGCTTGGAGCAGAGAAGAGCAACTACAATGGCGCATGGCCTGTGTCACACACCATACAGAGAGAGACTGGAGGAAGTAACATGTATAGCTTGGAGCAGAAAAGGAAAAAATGTCTTCTTAGAAAGCCAACTCTGCAAATTGTAATCATTATTTTTGTCCTTATGACTATTTACATCAGAGGTGCAAATCAATACGCCAAAATTAGCTTTAACTTCCTGCCACGATTTAAGTCGCATAAGCACGTCCATAGTAAAATAAACTCTGAGCCGGAATCTTCTGAATCGCTCATCAGTTTAGTGTGTGCTTATGATCGCTTCTTTTCCAGTATGCGCAGTGCGAATCAGCCCCATAGCATCATACACACCGCTATGATGACACAGAGGAAGTTTGACCTCTGTGGCATTATACACAGAAGATCAACCAGGAACACTTACACAACACCCCAAAGTATCCCTATCATTGTTTAGCTTACTCTGTGTTTACCTTTAGCTTAGTTCCGCTAATACCTTTGTGTTACTGAACTGTGCGTTTTCCCAGCCGCGGAGAGGAAAGCAGCCTCATGAATTGTTTATGAAAGGATCATTATTTTACTCTGTGGTATCAGAAAAGGAAACACTCACTGAAGAGGTAAAACACTCCCGTAGTGTCAGAAGAACAGACAAAGTATTTGGGTCAGCTATTGGAGAAGCAGAAGACTAAAAATATCATAGAGGAAAACTCTTACCTACTGTATCTACTGCAAGTTATCCAACTAATATCATGTCTCCTGCAATGGTTACTAGTGTAATATCTATCTATCTATCTATCTATCTATCTATCTATCTATCTATCTATCTATCTTTATAACTGATGGCAGCTTTCCCTTTCCCTTGAACATTTTATTAAACACTACTATAAAACAGAGACAACAAAATCGTTTCCTTTTAATCTGTAATTACTCTGAGGTTTAATATAGTGTGCCAGGGTCTGCCTCATATTACTTGCATAGTTCTGGAAATATTAGGGAGAAAGGATTACAATTTCAAATATTGCCAAATGGAATTATTATCCTAGGGGTTTATCATTTTAATTAAAACAGCATGTCCATCCTGAAAGAGGCAGACATGGTGCAGCGCGCCGTTTAACTCCTCACACGACTGCCCGGTCCTGCACCTGTCTTATGATGGGAGATTAGACACACATATGTGAAAGTCCAGCGTGCCTTCATTCCTTTTCGGGTGTCCCTTTTTCGAATACTTACCCATTCAGACTTTTTTTTTATGAATGGGTAAGTATGCCGAACGGGGGCGGGCTGCAGGGGAGGGAGGGTTAGGGTCAGGCTGCAGGGGAGGGAGGGTTAGGGTCAGGCTAGGGGAGGGAGGGTTAGGGTCAGGCTGCAAATAAGGGAGAGTTAGGGTCAGGCTGCCAGGAAGGGAGGGTTAGGGTCAGGCTGTCAGGAAGGGAGGATTAGGGTCAGGCTGTCAGGAAGGGAGGATTAGGCTGTGAGAAGGGAGGGTTAGGGTTGGAATTAGGGAAAGGAGTGGGGGGACTATTTTTCATCACTTTTTGGACCACGGAACTTTCGGTGCTCATCGAGGCATAGCAATCGAAATACCAGCCAGTTCACAACTGGCTGGGAAGGAAACAGCCGATTCGAAATTCGGCCGTTCGGTCTGGGGCCCCACACCCCTTTCAGGAAGCATGAGTTTTTTTACTGTATCAAATATTCACACGATCAAACTGCAAGATGTGTGAGTAAATATTCTAATGAGAAAAAATAAATCTAATGTTACTTATATATTAAAATAAGGTCAGTATTTAAAATCATTACACAATACTTGTTATAGCAGGACAGAGATTGCATAGTGATAAGGAAACGTCATTGCTTGGGACATAAATATATAACCATAATGGAAGCGAAGCAAGCCCCACCCCCAAACTATCTAAACTCCGCCCTGTTCCATTCACAAAAGGGTAAAGCCCCTCCCAATTTCATGCCATCCCTGCCCGTTGTGTGGGCAGCCTATTCAGCTCTCCTGCCACATATCCCATACAATGGAGAAACTCCTGAGGGTGTCCTATAGAGGAAGGGACAGGATTTCATTAAGTGATTTGCTTGGCTTGTCCCCCCAAGGCCTTCAGGTCACATGTTCTCGCGGTTTCTGCTGCGGAATACATACTGTTCAATAAATCGTACAATAGAGTGCAGTGTGACCATTGGGTACGACAAATCGTATCTTACCTTGAAACCGCACTGGACCTGCTGACAATGTGACGTGAGTTATTG
>WWET01000425.1:304769-325247 GCA_011038615.1 Limnodynastes dumerilii
GTTGTTCTTCTCGTCGGGTTTGGGTGGGGGGGGGGTGGTGGGGCGGGAGAAATAAAAAGTAGACAACCCTGAGTTAAAGGTATAATGGTAGATCTCACAATATGGGGTCCATCACTCTGTATGGATGACAGGTGTGATTTAATACGTCTGATTAACGTCTGCTTGACCCCCAGTGGTCAGAAGACCGTATAACAGCTCTGACTTCTCTCACCCAGCCACCTCTCAGGCTGAAGTCAACAATATCGTTTTTAGTAAATAAACATGTTCAGAGTCAATGAAGCGAAACACAAGTGGTGTTAGATCCATATTCAGCGTTTATTTTATTGTACATTAGGTAATGCCTTTATTGCTTTTCCTTGTGCTTTTGGCATCGGCTGTGAAGGAATTATCCCAGATCTCTCTCAAAGGCTATTTTATTTTAATTATATATGAACAGTACAACTGTGTTTTGCAAAATTGCATATTTTAGGGACAGCATAGTTAAGAAAAAGCCACAGTTTGGCAAAGGGGTTTTTTATAATACTTAGAGTACAAATGGTGG
The DNA here is from genome assembly GCA_011038615.1 of Limnodynastes dumerilii. Classification (NCBI taxonomy): domain Eukaryota; kingdom Metazoa; phylum Chordata; class Amphibia; order Anura; family Limnodynastidae; genus Limnodynastes; species Limnodynastes dumerilii. Next base: position 305,311 of record WWET01000425.1, read on the forward strand.
GAACATTACAATCATAGGGCCCGATCCTGCACTACGGCAGAGAGGGGAATTGCGTACAGCGCTTACGTAATTCCCCTGTCTAGAAAGTTGCGCGCAGGTGCACAACCTCCTTATAACGCCATAAGAGTTGGCGTACGTAACGCTCTTACAAGTAAGGGGCTGTCCCCCCCCCCCATTACGATTGTCGTATCTCCACTGTGAAGGCGGATATAGACATGGTAATGAGGGGACGGTGTCAAGGTTAAGGTAGGAATCTGGACACGTAAGTGCATGCGCTCCCCACTGCGAGGACAGCCGTAATGACCTCAGGTGCCCTTAGATTTGGATCCGGCCCATACTGATTACAAATGGATAACCTTAGAAGTTTAGGATTTTTTTAATCTATTTTTTTATAAGTTTTTTTTTTTACTTTTTACAGTTAACAATTTACTAAAAGACAAAAAAATAAATGATTGACAATTTTTGATTTTTGAAAAACGCTGTAACACTCCTTTTACTAGAGAATATGGGTGGTAGATCAGTATGGATATTGTACTTATCATTGCCACAGACCGTATATATGGACAAATGATCTGTAATTAATCCAAGAAACCAATAATGCCACTAAAGCACCCCCCCTAAAAAGACCAAAAATCCCTATGGTGCTCAACATTGAGTAAGATAATAAAGAGCATACGAATGTTATTTTCCGGTTCAGTGGTCTTTTTTAAGCAAAAAACTAGTGGCAATTGGAATTTGGTGCTGATGTGAAAGGTAAGTTTTTTAGCTAATCCTTTTCTAATTCTCACCTCTTATGTCTCGTAGCCTAACCCTTACCTTCCCGTTTTTTAGCCCTAACCCTCCTTGCCCCAAAACCCAGCCCTAACCCTCCATGCCCCACAGCCTAACAATAACCCTCCGTGCCCCACAGCCTAACAATAACCCTCCATGCCCCAAAGCCTAACAATAACCCTCCATGCCCCACAGCCTAACAATAACCCTCCACGCCCCACAGCCTGTCCTTAACCTTATACCCACTGCAGCCTAACCCTCCATGTCCCACAGCCTAACCCTAACCTTATACCCACTGCAGCTGAACCCTATTTTACCCACAGCAAACGCCCCAGCCTGTAGCTAGTGGGAACAGGGAAATAGGTTCCCATTACCAATAGCAATTTTTTATCTCTAGATGATCAAAATAGGGATGACTGGACCAGCAAAAATATAGACACAAAATTACCCACAGATTGTCAGACATGACTAGCAGATAATCACTGTATGGGCTGATGAGGACATAGATAGGGGCGGGATCAATGATGTCAAAGCAACTCAAATGACTGCACAGTAGCTTAATGACCTGCATCACATTTCTAAGAGGTTAGCAGTGGACTGGGATAATTCTGAAGGAAATGTTGTCTTTGACTTTTTGCTTTTTCTGTGAGAGATCATGATAATGAGTATTATTCCAGCTTATATCACCTTTCATACAATAACCTCACAAATGATTTATTGTATCATTTTCTTCATCATTATTATTCATAAATTACCAGGGATAGTTCTGCACAAGTTATCACAGTCATTACATGCTTATGTCTGTCTCTGAGGACAAGAAACGTGACGGCTGAATGTGACAATTGTAATTCAAAACTCCTGGACACTAGTATTTTACGAGTATGTGTGTGTGTGTGTGTGTGTATCCTTGTGAGGTTTTGGATATTAAAGCTTTATTTAGTATCCTGTATGTGCATGATGTACAGGACATACAATATTTATTAGAAAGTATAGCTAGATACAATAGGTACAATAGACCGATACGAGTGATGTGACTGACGTGACAGATGCAAATGCTGTGCCGGATTAAACCCTGAGGGGGCCCCTAGGCAGTCAACATTTCATTGTCCACTTACGCAAGTCCCTAGTGGGATAAATCTCAACCAACTAGTGTGCACATTGTCCGCTAGATGGCAATGAGCATCACTGTACATCACATGTATGTAGGATGCACTTGCACCAAATTTTTGTTGCAAGCTGACAGAAGATGCGTTTTTAAGAGACAAACTGCAATGTGACTGTGATGTCTATGGTTTATATTCTTTAAGTTGTTTTTAAGTTGTTATTTTTCAATCTTTTGGAGACAATTGACAAAGGTGACAAAAAGATATGAGAGATGTGACAGATGCTACAGATACAACGTCAGACCATCAGGTAGTGTGTATCTCAAGGTTAATGAAACGTATGATATGGCACAGTTTGTAGACCGTTTTCCATAGAATACACTGATCACATGCTAAAATGAGATTTAATGAAGCCAACACTGATGCTAAACGCATGAAAGGCTACCTGGCTCCACCCCCTGAGTTATCATCTTCTAGATCATGGGTGGCCAAGCTCGGGCCTCGTGAGATACCAACGGTCCATGTCTTCCAGGTCTCCTTGTTGGAGCACAGGTGTGTTCATTACTAACTGACACATTCAAAAAAATCTACAGTTTGTAATGATTATCTCACCTCTGACTCTCTGAGGAGACCTGGAAAACATGAACAGTTGGTAGCTCACAAGGCCTGAGCTTGGCCACCCCTGTTCTAGATCATAGGTTCTCAACCTTGTGCTCAAGTACCACTAACGGTCTATGTTTTTTCAATCTCCTTGCTGGAGGTGAGCTCATAACTGACAGTTACATTTTGAAAACTCCACAGGTTTTGCAGGGAGACCTACAAAACATGGACCATAAGTGGTACTTGAGGACAGGGTAGAGAACCCCTGTTCTAGATCTTTATACATATAGGGCCAGATCCAGACCTACGTATGCGAGCAATTTTACGCTAGCCGCTGACGTAAAATCGCACCTTAGTATTTACTGCGCATGCGCACATCTGATGTTACGGCATGTAATTCAAAGCGTATGAGCCAGTCACGTATCAGCAGCGTAACTACGCACGAAGGAGTGTGCCAGCCATATGACACCCGTAATTATGCTTCAGAGGCGGGGTGAGGCATTTAAATCGTACAGTATGGGCGTGCTTAGGCGCGCAAGTACGTGAGGCCTATACGTACATCAGTACTTACGCTGTGTAAAGGTAAGGTAGTGTTTAGCAGGCGTAAAACTGCCAAAGTACGTACAGGCGAGGGGAGAGCCTAGGGCAGTGCTTAGAAAGTACGCTAGCGTAAATACGTTGCGCTATGAAACGTATCAAGCGCATAGGTCTGGATCTACCCCATAATGTCCTATTTACTTGTGCTTCTTTTTCATTTAGTACAAATTTACATATTTTAAATATTCTTAACAATCACCACTTATGTGTCACTTTAATCCCAAGTAGCCTCTGAAATCTGTGAATTTTCAACTACATTTGTGTCTTCATCAGGGTAATCTGGACGTAAATGTGAGTGGTGCAACAGGGATTGTGACAAATCTACTCGGGTGAATAAGGAATATTAATGTGAGTGACTGTATTGTGGTGTTTTCAGATTTATAGTATATAGTACAAGGTTATGATATTTTCTATGGTGCGCATGCGCAGTACTTACCAAAAGGCGATTTTACGTCTCCGCCACGCGGAAATTCACTCACAAGCGTTGTTCTGGATCTGGCCCTTAATGTGTAAGTGATGTTTGCAGACATAGATACGGTTCTAAAAATGTATGGCAAGGATGCCTGGAAAAGTGCAGTTATAAATAGACAGTGTAATGGCTATAAATATATCTGCACTACACCAACTAATGCATTTGTGCATTACCCTGGACTAAGAGCAAAACAGTCTTGGGTTGTGTGTTGACCTCTACTGACTCATGTTCTGTCCCTTTCTGCCAAGCCGAGCGATGAAACACTCGAGAATCTTAGATGCTCATCTATCGGAAAGCACAAAATATGAAAGGTTAAGAGAAATGATTTTATTGAATCAAGATATTAATATTTTCCTCTACTTAATGTAAAGGGTCAACCTGCTCATTAGTTTCGCTTGTGTTACATCAAACATGTACTTCATAATCATTTGACCTATGAGTCTTAAAAAGGAGGCTTCATCTTGGGGCTTTAGGGAGTAAAAATACATTTTTCCTCCCTCCTATTTGTTCATTATTTGTTTTGTTCCTTTAGCGTCTTGTAGTCCGAGTGGGTCCATTAAACACTAGGGCTCTCCTGGATGTTCTGTAAGTGTTGGTCCGTATTTTCCTGTTTAGGAGAAGTTAGAAAGAGAAAAGGACGAGAAAGATCCAAGAAAGAGGCTGTAGTTCCTCACTAAGTTTGTTTAGCTTTAGCTCATATAGTAGTTGCCAAATAATATTCAGAGAAATTCCCTGTAGAGTGTCTGATCACCCTGACTCTCTGAAGTGTTGGCAATCTCTCTGATGTGGGTTCAGTTTCAGAAGTCATTACAGTATGATGACAGAATTTAGATATTGGGCTGGATTTACTTACATTTCTCTTTCTCTGTGAATCAGGCTGGCCTATTCTATTAGGTTCAGTTGAATCCGCTCCTGAGCTTTCAACTGTCACTCACCTGGTTTAAATGAATTAACTGTTATTTAAAAAACTATTTGTCTCTTCAACAAAGGAGGTTACCATAGTAACTGACAGTTGGAAACTGAGAAGCAGAGTATTTTGTACCTAATGGAATGGGTCATGTTGGAGGGTATGTTGCTAGTGCCATCACAATCTCCCTGATGTTCATTTGCAGAAATTGGAAGCCGTGCGTTAGTTAAACCTTTTCTAATATCATACTGAAATACAAAATAGAAAATAGATACAAAATACACAATACAAATACAAAATACAGATATTTACTTTGGAACGTCTTTACATTGTTGAAAATAAAAAAATACTTTTTTAGAATTTTGTTTAAGCTAAAAAAAAAAAAATTCCATTAACATGTTACAAATTATGTCACATGAAACCACATGTACACAATTTGTAGGTCACATGATGCCACATATGCATAATCTGTGGGTCACATGATAACACATGTGACATAATCTGTAGGTCACATGATGCCACATATACATAATCTGTAGGTCACATGATAACACATGTGACATAATCTGTAGGTCACATGATGACATGTTGCTCACAATCTCCAGACTCTGCTCTTTGCCCCCTATCAAGCGTTTTGCGTCTGTGACACAGGCTGAATGACATAGCATGACATGTTCATCACAACAGGAACAACATCACGTCCGCTGGGTGAGGAGTGCGCCACCCCTCCCCCTCCTCACCGCCGTGTCTGATAGAGCATTAATTCACAATGACACCTTCTGGAAAGTTCTCAACATTGTTGAAAAATTTGCTTTGCCAATGCAACGTGCTTCAGTGTCCTAGGAATAGGGAGCAGAGGAAACGGATGAATCACTGTCAAAATAATACCTTCAATAACTGGAAATAATTCTCAGGCATATAGGAGTCTGCATGTTAATCAGAAAATGAGAGAGAAGTGAAAGTCGTGGGAGGAATGAACTCGCCTGCAGGAGACGGTCATGTGTTAAATTGCACAGGAAATCCAAGCTGGCGGAAAAAATTTGTTGCAGGTTTTAACAGCAGGACAGCAACAAATATTAACGCGTCTGTTTTAGTAACGATGGAGCGCCAAGCGCCACACGATCCAGCCCTCCTTGCAAGTGACACACGCTCCCTGACCCCTATACAAAGACTATCTTGTTGTCCATGCGTAAAACGGGATTGTCTCGGAAGTCTAGATAAAGCATACCATATGGACGCATATTGGGCCTGATTCAGACTTAAGAAGGAGCTTGAAATTAAGGACCTGATTCACACTTAAGAATCTTCTTAAAATAAGAACTTAAAGTCACACCTGGGCTAAACCATGTTGATTGCAGTGGGAGTCATATTTCATCTGTTGCAAACAGTATTAGTGTTGAGAGGTGATATTTCCCAGCCCAAGTCTAAATAACAGTGTGATAGTAACGCTGGTCAGTATCTGTGTGCAGTAAGCAATTCAAAGATATATCCCTGCATGCAAAGAATACAATTACCTTGACTCCCCCTGATATCAACCTGGTTTTGCCCAGGTGTAACCTTCCTCTCTTAAAGTCAAGCTCCTTAACTCTGAATCGGTGTCCACCAATCCCATTCAGCGAAATCAATCTCTGTATCACTATCCAATCATGTCTAATCACTACAAGATGGAAGCCTCCTATTGGTCAATTTGACTTATCCTCCTGACCCGCTCTGTTTATTCTAGAACTCCTGATCATTGGTCATACTGCACAACCAATCACTTAGCTCTTGTATCTCCTTCGCTGCCAGGACTCTATATTACTGCTTCTGCCAATTAAATTAATTTATTTATTCCATCCATAAGCCCTCTATAACAACCTATTGGTCCACTCGAAGGATCAAAAATGGGGCATTGTTCAGTGATCTGATCTGGAGTCATAAAAATGTAACGCATTCTGGTATGTGTCACAAAATTCTTGAGGTGTCTGTCATCCATCTAATCAGCGTTTTGCTTCAAACAATGGTTCAACTTTTCAGAAGAGTTCTCCACCTTAAGATCACCTCCATTCATTGGTTTGTGCTTGCTGTCCCGAAACACATATATTATACACTTGTATTTCAATGTTCTTGGAACCTTCTGTGCTCGTAAATCAAGTATGTGTGTCACTAACTCGGGGTGTTTGTTTTGCTTCTGCTTTGAATACAATATCTTGTTCTCTGAATTGGAAACTATCTAGGGACCACTGTTATGTCATATCCCAGGGCCACCACAATACCCAACATTATCTGATCACATAAATCATAAGGGCATCTCCGAGCTGATTAATGAATGTTCTTATGTAAGTTTCACCCAGTGGTGGAAGTGCTTTGGGGACAGGTAATTTGTCAGCTGTTGGCCCAGAGGTGAGGTGGACCAGCCAATGACAGGCCCCTTAGAGGACCTGTGCCACACCTCCAATGAGACCCTCAAAGCACTTCCTGAGGTTCCCCTGTGCTCTGTAGAAAAAGGCTTTCACTCATCACTCCTCAATTCTGGAGACTAAAGAAATAATGACTTTCAGTGTTGTTATAGTAGCCATTTAATATAGGGACTTATTGATGACATAATAGCATCATTATATTGAACTTCTAATAATTAAGCTAAATCGCACTCAATGGAATGTTTGGTGCCTAATATTGCAAACTACAAACACTGGTGATTGATTGATTGATTTATATTTGGCAGCTATCCCAGAAAATCTGAGAGGCTCCTGAATGCTGCTAGTGCTCCCAGACTCCTAGGAGAGTAGGCCACCCCACCCTACCACCCTGGTAAAAACACTGTACCCCCATCGTTCAGTGCTGTGATTCACAGCAATGAAAAGCAGGAACGCTGTGCTTGATAACACATTTAAATGAAAGCCTCATCATTTAGAAGTTAGGGTGGAATCACTTCATCAAGTTTGTGTAGATCATCAGATAAAAGAAATAATAAAAATAATTGGGAAGGAATGAAGTCATGTAGTTATATTGCACAATCTATACAATGCATAGGTTGCCAGGAGTGATAGTTCGAAGCTGTCAGGTTAGACAGTGCTCAGCACTCAGTCTATGAGCTTCAATGTATGGGTATCAGCCTATGAGTGCTAAGCACTGTTTATAAAGAACTTGCTAGAAGCTGAAGTTTAGCACTCCCCTCTACCAGTAGGTGGGGTATGGGGGCCATGGCCAGTAGAGGGCATCACTAAGCTGTCAGCTGCTGGCAATGTAGAGTTACGCCCAGTTAAACCTTTCCCAAAAACAGGGAAAAAATGTACCATACACGGCAGGCCCATCTACTTGGGAAAGGTGAATCGGGCTTCAGACATCATTTAAATTTATTTACCATTTAGCAGCTGCTGGTTTCCTGCAGAGATTATGGGCTGGATTCACACCAGCAAACGTATTACACATACGTCCGTATTTTACTGATAATAGCTACTACAAATACGTAGTAACTATTTTATGTAATCTGTGTGTCATTTTGTTGCGTAGTTTGCGTATATGGGGTCTTTAAGTCCACATATACGCAATCTACGTAACGAAACGATACGTAGATTACATAAAATAGTTACTACGCATGTGTAGTAGCTATTATCGGTAAAATACGGATGTATGTGCGATACGTCCGCTGGTGTGAATCGGGGCCTTATACTATGGAGCTGTTGTCACCCATTCAGTGTCCTACTGAGAGAGTATGACTGATCCTGTTAATTGAATGGGTGATATCAGCTGCATTGTCTAATCTTTGCAGGAAGCCAGCAGCTGCTAAATGGTAAATAAACACATTTTATGTGATTTAATAATGGGCTGCAATCTAGCTTCCCCACCTTGTTGTAAAATGAACATCTTAGATGGGAAAGCTGTATCTGGGCAACACTGTATTTATAAATAGCACTCAGCAGTCATACACTGATATTCATAGAATGAGTGCACACACGATGGGAGACTTTGAGCCCATCTTCCTCTACTTCCTCCCTCATATTACACATTTTATAAAATAAAAAAACAAAAAAGATCTCACTTGACTCAATTAACTTCTTTTTCCCATGCCATTTTCCCAAATATAGCTGATAGTCTGTGAAGCTCAGTTTCCATATTATTTATTCATTATCAGATGAATTGCTGTCTTGTCTTTTACTCATTCCTTATGCCCCTTGCTGAGGCATAGAACTGCTGTACCAGAGAGAAGCTTACCCATTCCAGTATTTGAACTTGACACCAATGAAACACTCCGTAATAAAACGGGCGCACTGAGCAAACGGCGTCTGATTTACTATGCTAATTTTAATTTGATATTACTGCCAGCAATGAAATCCCGCTATCCTCAGAGCAGTCGTTGTGGGAGGTCTTGGTAAGCATTACATGCTATTATTACTTTATGGAGAATGTACACATTTTCAATATCACACAGTTTTTCGCCTTCATTTTTCATGAGAAGTGGCTTTAGATTAATGACTTAGCCACTAAAGAAACGAAACACCATGTCAGTCTGATTTATTGACCACTTAGTGTTGATGAAGCTGCAAACAGGAGTCAAACAGATGTTGCTGCTGCATTTTTCTTTATCACAAACTCGCAGCTTTTTGCATTTTTAACCACATCCATAGCACTGTTCTGCTGACTCACGGGGAATAAAAAAAAGTGTATTTGTCCAACAGGGAGGTTTTAACTTCTGTCCGCAAGGCCAAAGGATCCTTCTGTAGTGCACCCGTGGCTCACAAATAGTGGAAGCAGCCACAAGTGAGGTGGATGTTTAACGTTTGTACTGAGCATTGAGGATTAAGCTGGCCACATTATACAATAGTCAATCATCAGCTGATTGGCCGGTATGGGGTGTAACCAAGAACAGGAGGTGGCATTTTTTTTTTCAAAGGAAGAGGTTTATTAGAACAGAAGGGCATGTATATAAACTGGAGGGTGCGAGGGTTATAGGAAATGTGCAGAGAAATGACTGCTAAAATATACTGTATGTGGCATAGCCTCCCATCTGAGGTGATAGAGGCTAGGCTAACACAATAGAACGATATGCTTGGGATAATGATAGAGATATCCTAAATCCTTAAATGAAATGATGGCCATATAGGCTCTTTCTTTATTGGGCAAAATGGATGGGCCAAGTGGCTCTTATCTGTCATCACATTCTATGTTTTAATAATGTAGTGTATGGTCAGGAAAAATAGTCCCAAAACACTCTTGGCTGTTAATCTGATCATTCGAGACTGCACAGATGTTCTGATTGCTATTGGGATGATCCTATTACGATGGGTGCAGTTGGATGTGGGGATAACCCCAGTTACGGGCCAGTGTCTAACTATATGATGGTGTCAGGGACATTGAATAATGTGTGTCAAGCTTGCATCCATTATATGTGGAGGAGAAAGAAAGCGACAAGAGGGTGGATGACAGTAAATGGCGGGAGGGTGGATGACAGGAAGCGGCGTGAGGGTGCATGACAGGAAGTGGCGGCTGATAGGAAATGGTGGGAGGGTGGATAACAGGAAGTAGCAGGAGGGTGAATGACAGGAAGCAGCGGGAGGGCGAATGACAGAAAATGGTGGGAGGGTGGATGACAGGAAATGGTGGGAGGGTGGCTGACAGGAATGGCGGGATGGTGAATGACAGAAAGCAGCGGGAGAGTGGCGGAAAATTTTGAAATGGAACTCTGGAACTGTATCACTGAAGTCATGCACCACGATACAGCAGCCGGTTCCAAAGAAGCTCTGTATCATTCCCAATGTTATAATTCCTATACCGAGCGATGTAATCATTATTATATCAAGCAACTTAATCATTCCCATACAGAGCAATGTTATCTTACCTAGGACTCCCTGACTCTATGCACACATACCCCCAACATATCTTCCTCCTTTCTCCCTGGTTTATAAAACATATCAAATGAATGTAATATAATATGGGCACACAGAACATCTCAGTTTCTCCCTGTTCCCAATATAACCTGTCCGCTGCCAGAATCTTTACCCATGACAGGACTACTAATGCCCCTGCCAACCCATGATCCAGTTCCAGAATTTATCACCTTCCTTCCAGTGCCTTGGTCCATGCCAGAACTTCTCCATCCCCTGCCAGTCCCTTGGCACTTGCCAGCACTCATCACTTCCTTGCCAGTCCCTTGCCCCATGCCAGCATGTCTCACTCCCCTGCCAGTCTTTTGATCCGTGCCCGGACTTCTTCCCACCCAGCCAGTCCCTTTCTCCACCTCAGATCCCCTGAACCCTTGTCAGTCCCTAAATCCATTTCCAGAGTTGACCTAAGGCAATTGGAAGAGCTTTAGATGCCTCAGTTTTCACTTACAAACCCTGGTGTATCTACCAATGATGATCATCAACATTATTATCAGATCCCCAACTAAGAGGGAGAGCCTATTCCAGCATGCAGCATGCGGATATCAGCTGTGGTTCAATACGGCGCATGCCCAGAACCCTGGTATACGCATTGGAATGATGGACGTGCGGATATTTTTTTGAGCACATCTGTAATGGGGCGTAACAGACGTTTGAGCGGTTTATAAGCACTGTGGGCGGGGCTTCCTATTTAAATTGTACACTTGTCTTGTCCGCATAGGGATATGGACGTTTAAGTGTCCTTAGTTCCGTATGTGATCGGGGGAGTGCCCTAAACACTCAGGTACGGGACCCCTTCATACATTCACAAGCCGCTGTTAGATCAGAATCCGATCTCCTGTGACTACACCCACTACGACAGCTAGGGGGGGATTTGCGAGATAGGCGTGGCTGGGAATAGGACAGCGATCGCTTGCCATTTTTTCATTTGTGACTAATTAGCTCTTAAAGAGCCACGTAATATCTGCCATCATATTCCCTGCACTCTGCTATTTACCCATATTTAACACCCTCACATGCCTTGATTTGTCCATTTGGGCATCTGTGAGCTGCTGTCCCTCCTTGTACAGTCTTTGGTGCTTCCTATGCTGGCTGCAATCCTTCCTGAGTCCTCGCCGGTCTACTAAAAGTTTATTTGGATTTACTTTCCCTAAATAAGTTAGCACGGAAGTTTTATATGCTGCTTAGAATCTTATTGTGCTAAACCATTAAAAAGCAGGCATTAAATATCTTTTCATAACCAGTAATAATATTCCCCATTTCATTTTATATACATTTACACATTACAAGCAGTTTAAGAACTTGGCAGAAAGCTTGTTTTTTTTACACATAATAAACTGGAAGTTCTGGGAATTTCTGTGATACACAAGGGCTCAGTTTTTTCATTTTTACCTCCTTTTTGGTGGTAAATATTTACCAAGTTCTACCTAATAGGTGTACATTTAGATTATCCTCGGACTGAACCATTAGTGTTTTGGGGAAGGGGTGGCATTCTTGCAGTGCAGTCATTTGATGAGATTGCTTTTTTTATTGTTTCAACTCCAGACTTTCCAACATGGCCCCTTCCATTGGGTACAATTTAATCCGCTCCTGAGCTTTCAGCTGTCCCTCACCTGGTTTAACTGAACTAACTGATATTTAAAAAAACTATTTACCTCTTCAACAAAGGAGGTTACCATAGTAACTGACAGTTGAAAACTGAGGAGCAGAGTATTTTGTACCTAATGGAATGGGTCATGTTGGAGGGTATGCAACTCCATAAAATTTTAAAGATCTCAATAAATCTCATGAATTAAAATAATTGGACACCAGTCATAATCTTAATTATTCTTTCACCACCTCTGACAAGTGGAGCGGTCACCCATAGCAACCAATCAGATTCTGAAGAGCACTAGGTAAAGAGTAGCTGATTGGTTGCAACAGCTCCACTTTTTCTTTAAGCAAGCTTTATTAAATGGTCTCTACTTGGGGCAAAGGTGTACACTATATTCTGTTCCAGGAATATGAATAGACAGAGGATTCAATAACTACCTGACATGCAGTGATGTGGGAAATATAAGGCCATAGACTTTAGTGGCCCTCAATTAGTCACAGTATATACCATGGCTGCTGTTGTGTTATTGCATATAACACTTTGGTTTTATTTATGGCTTGCACTTGTAGTTTCACAATACCTGGGACTAGATTTACTAAATTGCAGAAAAGCAGAAGTGGAGATGTTGCCTATAGCAACCAATCGGATTGTAGCTTTCACTTTCCTTTTACATACTAGAGAATGTCAGCTGGAATCTGATTGGATACTATGAGCAACATCTCCACTTTTTTCTTTTCTGCAGTTTAGTAAATCTAGCCCCTGTAGTGACCCAGGTATCCTGTGCCTGTCTAGGTCAACCAATCACAATAAGCTTTATTTAATAAACAGTACAATGAACGCACTGAATTGTAGATTTTGTTAAAGTTAGTTATGTTTTTTGGTATTTATTATCAGTGTTATTTGCCCATTAATACCCGTTGAAATTTAAACCGTCTTATCTACATATACAGCACAACTAGAGTATATTGAGAGCTCTGAGAGCGGGATTTCTATACATTGCAAACAAAATTGCTTATATAAGAGTTTTCTATGTTCCTAGCCGTATATATCAGTACAGAAGACCTCTATCCATCACTGACGCATCCCGTGGCGAGAGGTCTGCGTGGAATAAATTATAGATATATGGGCATATCATGCTTACATCTACAATTAATGGATGATGAATGGATGTATAGTTGTACGTGTCCTCTCCCTGTTGTGTGCCCGTGGTGGCTAATATATGGAGATCTATCATATTTCATAGGCTTCCTTAAGAGACTTTCAGTGCTGGTATTAATGTATACACTGCGCTAGGCGCTATACATAGGAACAGCTTGCTAGTCAGCTAAAACACATTGTTTATAGAACAAATAAGTAGATCTATGTGGTCAATGAGATATATGCAGCATCCTCACAGCTCAGAGCGTCTGTGCAAGAAGATGTGATGCTTTCCTGCCATCTGCTGACCGGGCACCTCAGTGACATGGGACATCAGACCCTGCAACATGACCCATTCCATCAGGTACAATTTATTCCGCTCCTGAGCTTTCCAACTGTCACTCACCTGGTTTAAAGTAATTAACTGATATTTAAAAAACGATTTGCCTCTTTAACAAAGGTGGTTACCATAGTAACTGACAGCTTAGAAACTGAGGAGCAGAGAATTTTGTACCTAATGGAATGGGTCATGTTGGAGGGTATGGGACATTTTTGTCCAGGTTGCACAGGGTCCTGTGCTATGTAATTACGATAGTGTAAATACGCTACGCAATGAAACGTAGTTCTGGATCTGGTCCTACGACACTGCAGGTGTATCAATGTAGTAGGTACAGGAGGTAATCTATCAACCAAGGGAACAATGTTATTTTATCATAAAAGGAGCTAGAATGCTGAAACACTGACACAGAGTCTTGTTACCTGGCACTGCCTCCACGCGGCCAGTGCCTAGTTACCGTGTCCGGTCCTCCTGCACATGTGTACAAAGACACAATCGCTGCTGTATTTCGTGACCTGGTGAACGCATGGTGGTCAGGGGAAATCTATGCAGATTGTACAGTAAGGACTGCATTTTACGTGGAGCGTGTGTGTAAGATTTAAGTTAGTGGTCAGACCACGGGTTGTGCGTGTGTGCAAAGGACGTGTACTGCCCTCACACACAGACTCAGGCCAGTGTTAGGTGTTCCGCCTTCCTGGGCGCGGGGGGGGGGGTTACTCAGGGGATGGACTTTACTGCCATGGCCTGACCGTGTGACAGGCGCTAAAGAGCGGCAATAGGGAATTGATTATTGTTGTTGAACGCTATAAGCCGCTTGCTGAGCCAGTGGCAGGACCAGCAAGCATGAGGTTAAGCAGGTTAAAATAGCTTGCCCCATCTCTTATCTTATTCTTTTATACTAATGTCCTTGTTCTTATAATAGCTGCTGGGGGATCTCTTCTAAATATACTCCATTGGGCCCCTTTACAAGGTGCAGCAGATGGTTCCTCCCCTGCAGAGTAGAAGACTTTAAAATAAAATAATAATAATGGCTCCGTTAATCTGGCAGAAGTCAAGCATTAAACTGACGACTGAATGCAACTTGTGCAGCACTTTCAAAAAAATGATTATATTATAGCGTTATTTTTGCTACATTAGGTTCATGGCAGCATACGATTATTACTGGTGTTAATATTTATGTTGTTTTGGTGCCGTTCTACATGTCAGAATGATGTCTGGGATTGCGTTCGCTTCTTGGAAGCAATAAGTAATAATTAATATATATGACACTGGTTCATCCAGCCCGGGCGGCAGCCAAGCTATCTCAGGGAGCGAAAAGCAATTGAAACACTGACCCCCTCTCTCTCCCATCCCGCGCTGACAGATTTTCATTATCCTTTTCAGCTTTTATTTGGAAACCTGAAATTATTATTGAGCCGTTTTAATTTTTAGTTGTCGTTTCAATTAATTGAAATTCCTCTGTCTGAAGAGGAGCGCGCCATATGCAAAGCGGCCTTTCTTGTTTTTCATTTAGCTGATAATTCTCCCTTTTATAAGCGCTTGTTAGAGAGGCCGCTGTGTCACGTGTCATCTGTCCGCCTGTAGTCAGTGCGGTAACTCCGTCCATCTGTCCATCCTCACCAGCTGCATGTGTGTTAACTCCAAGGTCAACTGTCTGTCTATGAGGTAGAGTATATTATTATCGCCACGGCAACAATCATAATATCAACAATGATTCATAACATCCACATTATAAAAAAAAAAGGACACACACACACACACACACACACACACCTCACTGTCCTGTTCCCTCTGTCTCCTCTTCTCTTCTGTCCAGTCTCGTCTCTCCGTCCTGTCTTCCTCCTCACTGTCCTGTCTTCTTCTGTTCTTTCCTGTCCTGTCCAACCCTCTGTCCTGTCTTCCTTCTTACTGTCCTGTCTTCTTCTATTCTCTCCTGTCCTTCCCTCCATCCTGTCTTCCTCCACACTGTCCTGCACCCCTCTGTCTCCTCTTCTCTTCTCTCCTCTCCTGTCTTCCTCCTCACTGTCCTTTTCCCTCTGTCTCCTATTCTCTCCTCTTTTCTTTTCTTCTCTCCAGTCCTGTCTTCCTCCTCACTGTTCTTTCCCCTCTGTCTCTTCTTCTCTTCTCTTCTCTTCTGTCCTGTCTCACTCTCTGTCCTGTCTTCCTCCTCACTGTCCTTTTCCCTCTGTCTCCTCTTCTCTTCTCTTCTGTCTCACTCTCTGTCCTGTCTTCCTCCTCACTGTCCTGTCTTCTTCTCTCCTGTCCTGTCTGACCATCCGTCCTGTCTTCCTCTGCACTGTCCTGTCTCCTGCTAATTTTTCACCTGCTCTATGCTGCGCATTCTGTCTTTTCTCTTCTCTTCTGTTCTGTCCCTTCATCCGTTCTGTCCTGTCCCCTCTATGTTTCTGTTTTTCAATCTTTTCTTCTCTCCTGTTTTGGTTTGGTTTGGGGTTTTCTTTTTACATAGTTGATATCTATTTTTTGACCTCCACAGACAAAGAAAGATTTTTAGGCATATTTACGTTCATTTGCCAATCAACATAGAGTAAGCTATTGCTGATGCTGGCATCTTTAGCAAAAATAGTCCTAGTTGGCTACAGCGCCATTCATTGGGTGTGATATGATTACAGGTTTATTCTAAGCATGTTCCTGTGAGTCATGTGACTTCATCTATGAGCCCTAGTTCAGTGTTGCAGCAAGGGTGGAGGGCTACCAGGGTGCTACAGGGGCTCTGGCGCCACCTTGCTGAGGTCTAGTGCATGTGCAGTACAGGGCTAATGCTGTTGCAGGGGCTCTGTCTGTGACACACAATACAGCAGGTGTTGGTGTCCTGGCAGGCCACCCTGGTGACATGCTGTACTTATCAGGCTTCCCATGTACTACTGGCCCTGAGATTCATTCATACCCTTAAAGCTTTCTGTCTGGATCTACCCTAGATATTAGACCTTTACCACCCTAACACCTACAGCATTAAAGACCTGACCTGTTTAGACTTCCAGAATCAATTAATGTCATGGGGCTCAGTGAATAGCATCTGTCTCTCACAGCGCTGAAGTCATGAGTTTGATTCCTGGACAAGATCTTATCTATGTGGAGTTTGTATGCTTTCCCCTTGTTTTTGTGGGTTTCCTCCAGGTGCTCCGGTTTCTTCCCTTAATCCAAAAACATGCTGGCAGGTTAATTGTCTGCTGAATAAAGCACTACGAAATCTGATAGCGCTATCTAAAAACCTGTTTATAAATAATAATGTCAGTGTATTGACATCAATTCATATAGTTAAAATCCAGTATCATCACTGATGCATTGATGGATGAGTTACTTGTATTGATGACATCAACGCTTCCTAGACAATTGATTGGCTGCACTTGCCTATATAATGATTAAGCCCACAGATAACTGCCTCATTCTATGTAGTTATCACCCCACTTCCAGGATACGCTCTATGCATTGGATTCCAGGCTTGATGGCCATAAAATTGTATGTTGACCAAAGACTTGCTTTGGGCAGTCGTAAAGTTAAATTGTTTGCAGTAGTAAGCAGGAATAAGACTCTCTAGTCAGCATCTGTGGCTCAGTCATGTGTAAATCACTCAGGAGGCTTGTGATTCGCTGGGCCAAACAGTAACCAGAGCAAAACCTTCAATTACTTATTTGTAGTTATTTAAATTGCTTTAGACTAACTATCATGTATGTCTTCAAGCTAACATTCCTCAATTTCAATGTCTTTCCTTATAATGCAGGATTGTTTAACAGGGTTCTTTCAAGTAGTATTCAAAACATAGTTTGTTGTAGACAATAATAAAGATTTAAACCAACTATACAGACATAGATCACTTATTAAAAGTGCATTGTGGGATTTGTAGTTTGGAGTATGTGCCTCTTTTCATACATCCTGCATTTTTACCTTTGCACTTTTCAACTTAGGTGACTTCTCACAGCAACTGCTCCAAGCCTTTGACTCCAACACAGCTCCCAAAATGTATTTGGAAACCATGGCGACGATCGCATTAAACACTCTGGATCGCCGGCCCGCTCTAATGAATGCAGGCCGGTATTTACTAAGTGTCAGCGCGGACTTTAACAATCCGCGCCGACTTTAACAATCCGCGCCGACACGTTAAATAACGCCATCTAAAGATGGCGTCAGGGTAAGTATTCCAGCAGTCTCCCAATATACCCCCCCTTTTTCCTCCCCCTAATAGCTGTTATTGGGGGGAGGAAGGGGGGGTACATATCGGGAGACCGCTGGAATACAGTGAAGTACAAAAACATTAAACTCTAAGTAAAAAAAAAAATATATAAAACAAATATACATGAACTATTTCTAACTCATTTTTAACTAATAAACATATTTAATAAAAAAAAATAAAAAAAATTGAAACCGAAGCTTTAAAACTTACCTGACCGGCGATCCGGCGCATGCGCAGTGATTTTGCCTTTTGAGACTTTAAATTTTCGAAGTCCCAAAATGCATCTGCTGTGCATGCGCCTCAACTCTGATGTCAGCGAAAGGCTCGCTGACCGTCGTGGGACCTCGCCAGAGGGATAAGTATTAATAAATACTCCCCACGGTCTTGCGAGGCTCAGCGAGCTTAGTTGCTATCATTAGCACTCAAGGCGCTAATGGTAGTAAATAGAGACCGATGTAAGAAAAAAATGACTTCATTAAAAGGGGATAAGTAGAATAATGTGGAAGAGGTTAATACAGAAGAGAAATTTAAACCATTTACCCATTGAGCCACAATAAAAAGATTGAGGTCAGCCACTGATGTAGACCAATGTCACCACATTATTAAAGCTCAAATAGAACATTTCTCAATGTGGCTGATATTGGAAGCACACAATTCTGTAGAGGATCATTGGATGCTGCAACTTGAAGGTTTTGCATGGCCAGTCCATTATTTGGTCTTCCAGATCGGTAATAGATTTCTACCCCCTTTACAACTGGCAGTAGACATTTGGACAGGAAGTGGACTTCATGTGCCCCCCAAACACCACAAGCTGCGTCCATGGCGTAGATCCAGACCTAAGTACGCTTGCTGCTGACGTAAAATCGCCTATTTGTATGTACAACGCATGCGCACGGCAGAGGCTACGCCACGCAACTCTGAACGTTCGTACCATCAGCGTAACTACGAAGGAAGGGGCGGGCCATTCATACGACACCCGTAATTTCGCTTTGTAGGCAGAGGGAGGCATTTAAATTATACAGTATGGGCCGACTTAGTCCGTTACGTACGTGAATCCATTACGTACAACAGTACACTTTGAAAAGTTAAGGTAGGGTTTGGCAAACTTAAAACGACCAACGCTAGCATAAATACACTACGCGATGTAACGTAACAAGCACTTAGGTCTGGATCTACCCCATGGGCCTGATCCAGAGCTACAGCCGCCATCGCTAGTACGGCGGCCGTAGCTCTAATGCGCATGCGCCGGGCAGATGTTGCCCGGCGTCACTATGGAAAAATTATACAGTATGGGCCGACTTAGTCCGTTAGGTACGTGAATCCATTACGTACGTCAATACACTTTGAAAAGTTAAGGTAGGGTTTGGCAAACTTAAAACGACCAACGTAACAAGCACTTAGGTCTGGATCTACCCCATGTCTCCAAAGATTGCGTTTTCATCCTCTAACCAAGAAAAGTGAATAAATGGTAAAGGACAAAGGAAAAAAAAATGGAGGAAGATACTTTTTAATTCTAATTAGCATATGCAGCTCTGTGAATAGTCCTGCCCTTGCTTGGCATACATCTCATTTGGTAAATCCAGCCCTGTACAGCATTCTGGAAACAACAAGACAATATCAAGCTAATTAATACTTCCCGTGAAATTCTGAGACAGAGTTCAAGTATCGTAGTCCTGACTGACAGCCTGTAACGACGTAACAGTGCGGTAATAATACATTGTTTCCTGGGCGATTTGATTGTCATTTAATTAGTGGGATTCATATCTCCTGAAACACCTTGGGTTGTATTTACTATATGCAGCCAGTATGACTGGAGTGTTTCTAAAGCAACTTAAATACTTCTCTAAGACAGCAGTTTATTAGCTGGCCTGTATGTAAGTGTCATATATTATTATATAACCATCATTCAGTTCTGCCAATCCTCACCTTCATCATTGTGTCACCCCTATTCTGAAGAAATAATTAAGGCACAGTGCGTCAGGAATAAATCTTGTCCCATTTGAGAGACCTCCTCTAAATATCACCCCTCTATCCTTGCATCATACCACTTGGTTATTTTAATCGCCCTTGTGCCCACCGATTACTTTAACTGTATTAGGGGAAGTGGGGGGGGGTCATTGTCTTGTGGCAGGATTTCGTATTGATGTGTTTTGGATTATTTTCTGTCTATCCACCACTTGTTATATGTTTTTCTGAAGGCCGACTTTTGAGCTATAACCTTTACCTTGTTGATGAAACCCTTTAGATCCTCCAGCGTAGTGTTAAGGTTCTTTGCCTTTTTCTTTGGAATACTGTGTATCTTTTGGTGTATTGGACAGTTTGCTTTAATGACCTCTGTTTGTACTAAGCTTTCTTTTACAGTAAGATGA
>WWET01000425.1:341335-368734 GCA_011038615.1 Limnodynastes dumerilii
GTATTATCTATTCACATGTAATAAGTACCCCATATTATCTGTTCATATGTAATAAGTACCCTGTATTATCTGTTCACATGTAATAAGTACCCTGTATTATCTGTTCACATGTAATAAGTACCCTGTATTATCTGTTCACATGTAATAAGTACCCTGTATTATCTGTTCACATGTAATAAGTACCCTGTATTATCTGTTCACATGTAATAAGTACCCTGTATTATCTGTTCACATGTAATAAGTACCCTGTATTATCTGTTCACATGTAATAAGTACCCTGTATTATCTGTTCACATGTAATAAGTACCCTGTATTATCTATTCACATGTAATAAGTACCCCATATTATCTGTTCACATGTAATAAGTACCCTGTATTATCTGTTCACATGTAATAAGTACCCTGTATTATCTATTCACATGTAATAAGTACCCTGTATTATCTGTTCACATGTAATAACTACCCTGTATTATCTGTTCTTATGTAATAAGTACCCTGTATTATCTGTCCACATGTAATAAGTACCCTGTATTATCTATTCACATGTAATAAGTACCCTGTATTATCTATTCACATGTAATAAGTACCCTGTATTATCTATTCACATGTAATAAGTACCCTGTATTATCTATTCACATGTAATAAGTACCCTGTATTATCTGTTCACATGTAATAAGTACCCCGTATTATCTATTCACATGTAATAAGTACCCTGTATTATCTATTCACATGTAATAAGTACCCTGTATTATCTATTCACATGTAATAAGTACCCTGTATTATCTTTCCACATGTAATAACTACCCTGTATTATCTATTCACATGTAATAAGTACCCTGTATTATCTGTTCACATGTAATAACTACCCTGTATTATCTATTCACATGTAATAAGTACCCCGTATTATCTGTTCTCATGTAATAAGTACCCTGTATTATCTGTTCACATGTAATAACTACCCTGTATTATCTGTTCTTATGTAATAAGTACCCTGTATTATCTGTTCACATGTAATACCCTGTGTGAGACCTCTCATCGCCCTATCATCCATACAGGTAATACACTTTGAAGCTCCAGAATTCTCTTCTCTTCTATATCAGAGAGTCAGAGCTCTTGGATGTGCTCCCACCGACACGTCCATAAACTACCCCCTCATCAATGAGCTTCTGTATACTAAGGGACAGATGAAATGTATATCTCACAATTAGATCCCCTTATCTGCTGCTTTAGACTTTGGTGATATTGAATTCCAACAAATCTCATAGTGACGTGACGCTACAACGGAGGAATGTAATTACAGCCAGAATCCTCTGTGTAACATACGTGTGCTCATACGGTGCATCATCTGTATGCATTCTGTATGTCAGCCTCCATTGCTTTCCAATGTGTATAAGGGATTTTCAAGCCCAGCATCTTTTCTTAAGGAACAAGGTCGCCATCAGGGGGCGGGACCACTGTTCCTGGCCCAGAGCTGATAGGGCCCACAGACACTCGCTTTTGCTCTGCAGCAGCAGGTATGGGGGGTATTCTACCTCCGGTACTTGCTGCTGAGAGCTGTATATGAGCGGGCCTATGTAATATCATAACTTCACCCGTGACGTCTCATAGGGATGTGTCCCGGCCCTGTTAAGGAATACTGAATTGTACGTAAGCCCGTTTTCACGTGAAGTTGCGTGCGTATTTTTAGGTACGTTATAACAGCGCCTGCGTAGTAACTTTATTTACGTAAGTTACGTAGAATATACGCACATAATTGCTTTAGGCACGGACATGTGAATCGCAATTGGGGACATACGTACGGAGGGCGGGGTTGAAATACGTTCTTGAACATTTACATTAAAGTGGGTGTGGCGAGGCATTTCAATGAACGCTTGAGGCCGCGGCTATAAAGAATCACACGTACAGGATACATATGGGATACATATACGCATGTCAGTACACACGTAAAGATAAGGATGGTCTATGGAGGTGTAAGTACGATTGCACGGCCGGGGGATGGGAGTGTCTTGGGTGTTGGGTTCTTTTATAAAAACGGATCTCTTAATACGGTCCGCTGTTTTGCGCATGTAGCGTGCATAAATCAGCTGCTTTTCTGCGTTATGGATCCAGCTCCATGAACTTATTATTAAACATCATAACAAAGCGACTTTAAATCGTTAAATTCTTACATAACGGTATTGCAAGCAAACATTTCTGACACGCCCTGCTTTGCCATTGCACCTTTTTGTCCTTGTATAACACGTGTTAATAATGCATTTGACCTCATAGGACAGTTTTATGTCCTTTACTGTATTAAGTAACGTCAAGGGTTTCTGTGGTGAGAAAGGAAAAATGGAGATGTTACCCATAGCAACCAATCAGATTCTAGCTGCTATTTTCTAGTAGGAAAGTGAGAGCTAGAATCTGATTGGTTGCTGTGGGAAACATCTCCATTTTTTTCTTTCCCACAGCTTAGTAAATCTGGCCCCTGATGTTTTAAAAACTATAACTCCCATCATGCTCTGTGAGGTATCAGCTATGCCTCAGCTTTTGGATCATGCTGGGAGTAGTAGTTTCATAACACCTGCTCTACTGTCGACCCAGCGGTATCGGTGTAGATTGAAAACAACCTGCTCTTTCACGCTTAGATGTAGGCATCATGGCCGCTTCCACTCCAGAGATCATGGCAGCGGTAATTATTTCTGTATGTGCCGTTCCCCTTTAAGCTCATATACTAGTGACTATTTTCCACTGGGTTAAGTATAGTGTTGATGAAGACATAGACCACACTTTGACAGCAGAATGGAATTAATTTAGCTGTATACAAGTGGCTGACAAGAACTTCAACCGGCTGTATGAGCAATTGAGCAATTTCCATTCTGAAGTGAACATATTTTCTTTGTACTTAGAAGATCTTTAATTACAAATCTTTCTTTGGGAAATTGCATGTTCATCTAACTCATTAGCTGAAAAGAGGAGACTGTATTACATTATTGTGTGCTACAAATATAGGTGTGTGTGTGTGTGTGTGTGTGGTGTGTGTGGTGTGTGTGTGATATCGGCTCTCTGCTATAGGTGCACCCTATGAAATTACCAGCTAGCATTTCCAGCATTGTGTGTCGTCAGTCTGAATCGGACTCCACACAAGGTTACTCTATAGTTTCCAGATCTTTGCTGAATTACAGAATAGGTCTGTAATGAGCTTCCATTATCCTTGACTGCAGTGGAAAGCATTTCTAAAAAGTTATATAATACCATTCATTTTCAATTCACTGGGAGCTCTTGACATTGCTGAGGCAATTCATGCAACAGCGTTGTCAATAAAACCTTTATTATCTTTGCATTGAATAACACTCAGTACAAGCATGTAACCACGTCAGCTAAAGCAACATCCAGCTGATTCTTATTAGTGACAAAAGGTGTATCCTGTCTATAACACAAGGTAGAGGAAGGGGGGAGCGAAATCCAATAACTTGCATAGATGCCGAACTTCAGCATCCTAAAGCCACAGATGCATAGAATGTGCCGGCATGGCTAAAGCATTCTGCCCAATACCTAAAGCAGACATAGGCATCCTTTGATAATTCTGGGGCCAGATTTACTCAGCTGTGGGCAACGAAAAGTGGAGTTGTTGTCCATAGCAACCAATCAGATTCTAGCTGACATTTTCCTGTATGTAATAGGAAAGTGAGAGCTAGAATCTGATTGGGCAACATCTCCACTTTTCCTTTTCTGCAGCTTAGTAAATCTAGCCCCATGTGTTGTGAAACTACAACTCCCATCATGCTCCTACAAAGTAGACAGTATAGGGATAACTGATATCAGGCAGGGTGTGATGGGATTTGTAGTTTCACAGCATCTGGAGTTCCACATGCAAATCATAGCCTCAAGCCCCGCCCTCTCTCCTTTCTGATAGTGTGTCTCAGAGCAATACTAAGGATCCTTAGTAACACTATTGAGGGCAGCATTGCTAGGCAGGGGGCGGGACTTCAGGCAGTGCTTTACATAAATCACATCTTCAAGCCCCACCCCCATACTACTGTCCCTTTTCTCGCTTTCCAAGATCTCTCGGAAGGGAGAAAGAATAAGTCAAATTCAGCAACTATAGCTTAACAGATTCCTCCAACATGACCCGTTCCACTGGGTACAAACAGCTCTGTTCCTGAGCTTCCAATAATCAGTTACTATGGTAACCACCTGTGTTGAAGAGAAATGTTTTTTCAAACATCGATTAATTCATGAAAACCAGGAGAGTGACAGTTGGAAGCTCGGGAGCGGATTAATACCTGCAGGAATGGGTCATGTTGGAGGGTCTGGGTTAGTCAAAGGTTACAACTTACATCACTGTCCCCCCAAGGAGCGAAATTTAGGAAAAGCCGGTAATAAAATATAAGTGTCTTTGTTCCACACCCCCTCCTGCGGGGATCCAGTCAATGCCGTCTGCATGTCAGCTGACAGAGAGTGTCATCCTCTGTAATACTCACAGGAGGCCCAGCGCTGACATCTCCACAATTGATTTCTTTCTTTAAAACATCTCAAGAAGCCTGTTAACATTTAGTTGATTCTGAATAATTTAATGTTTTCATAGTGTGTGTGTTCTGATGTGCAGTGATTGTCAAGTCATCTGGATTTCCAATTACAACCTGTTTGCTTCTTCCACCCGGGAAGCGTGAAATGCATGAAGTGAGGTTGTTCTGTCTTAGGCCTCACAGTGCCAGAGGCTGCCGTCGTTGTAATTGTGCGTTTGGTCATGTGATAGCTGTGCTTGCAGGCGATTGGGTGCTTATAATGAGTACACTATGTTACACTATTGATATTTTAGCACATGTTCTGAATGCCTGTCGCTGGCATCGACTTTCTTTTTTAACAAGGGCTGTTAAATGTCATTAGGATTTAATATTTCGGTGGCATAGTTGTGTACATTAGCCGGGGCTGGATTTAGAGAAGTCACCTCTGATATTTGGGGAGCTAGGGTCAATCAAATCAGGACTTTTGATTCCGTTTTATGCAAGCGGCTCAAGGCCTGTGAGCGTCAAAGGGCGTTTTGTCATCACTCAACACCTGGAAAAGCCTCTAGAGAAGCTGAAGGAGGACATGAAGAGAAGCCAATCTGAGGACCTTGCAGATCAAGGATCCGGATTCACAGATCCGTATTTACCATGCACATGTTTTACACACGCATGTAGCAAGGCAACACCCTTGACCCTCCCCTCGGTCGGATGGGTTTCGGTGACTTACGCCTCCATAAGGCACCCTTAATTCTACGTGTGTACTTACATGCGTATTTATGTAACCGCGCCCTCATATGGCTATTTAAATGCTTTCCCCCGCCCACTTTCACGAAACGTCTATATTCGGATAAAAGCCACGCCCCTCCATGCGTATGTCCCTAAGTGCGATTCACAAGTCCATGCCTGAAGTACTGACATGCATAAAGACTACGTAATTTACATGGAAAAAGTTACTACGTCTGCGCAGCTCATACGCTCCTAAAAATAAGCACGCAATCCTATGCAAAACCGGATCTGTGAATACAGCCCCAAGATCCTAATTCACTATGCCAAGACCCAAGAGTTCGCACCTTATGATTGGACGGCTGTATGTTTACCACTGTGCTTAATCCTAGCTTTAACTTTACACCATATAAAAATGTTGGTTGATGTGGGAAACGGGTGTCAGCCCGGAAACACACATTACATCTCCTACTTCAGATGCCACACACTGGCTGCTGCTAGGAAAGAACGTATGATGTGTGTGAGTTATACTGAGCCATTTACATTCTAAGATCTCATCCAAACCTCCGTGTACAAAGCATTAATCACATGATGCCACATGTCACGTAAGCTTATAACGATGGTGCCACATTCATCAATCGTGTGGACATTGTAATAATAGATTGGAATAAGTACAGAGCAATAATGTTCTTGTCACTATAACAGCTACTTCATAAACCCTCCTACCACCTGTGCCCTCGGCCTGTGCATTCAGTATATCACATGTGGTCATAGGCAGAGTCACTTATATGTTTCCTCATGGTATCGGGTAAGCAATGAAAGCAGGGTGAGAATTACTGCTTCTATTAACATTGCATGCTGACACAGCATTAGGTGGCCTATTACAGGGTTCCAGGCACGATTCAACTGGTTCCCATGTAAATGTAGTGAGAGGGCTTGTAATTATTTGATGTGGTTCTGACCCTCAGGGGAGGGGGGGGGGGGGTTGTTTTAACTTGATTTGTAGTAAACAGAAGCTGCAAAAAACGACAAAACGCTCTGGTGTTCTTCTCACATGTCACTAGGCTGAATCAGACAGTATATTATCAGCATATACACACACATCCATGGAGCAAACAGTATCGAGGAAGGAGAGAAGAGGTGCAGTAATTACAGCAGGTACGATTTTGGGCTCCCATTTCCGAAGATCGTTTTCATATGATAAAGCCCGTTTTCATGTAAAAACTGGCTTTATCAAATGAAAACGAAGACCGCTGTATTTACTAAGTGTCACACGTTAAATTACGCCATCTGAAGATGGCGTTAGGGTAAGTATTCCAGCGGTCTCCCCGCTGTTATTAGGGGGAGGAAAAAGGGGGGTACAAAGTGAATTTTTTTTTTCTACTTTTACTTAAAAGAAAAACAAAAATATTCACCTTTTTTAGTTAAATAATAAATATATTTATTAAAAAAAAAACACACACAAAGAAAACTTACCTGTCCGCTTGCCGCGTCTTGCTCCAATCCCGGCGCATGTGCGGTGATTTTGCCTTTCGGGACTTGAAATTTTGACCCAACCCAAAAGGCAGCAACTGCGCGTGCGCCGGGACTTATTTTCCGAGCGTGGCCGAACAATGTCAGCGAAAGGGCTCGCTGGCCATCACGGGACCTCGCCGGAGGGATAAGTTTTTCGTAATTACTACCCGTGGTCCTGCCAGGCTCGATGCGCTAATGATAGTAAATGGACCCCTTTGTAGTTCAGAAATAACCAAAAAGATTTGCTTTTACTGGTTCAACTTTTTTTGCTAATAAAAGCTGATTCTGATTGGTTTCTACGTGCAGCCACTGCATAGTCCTCGTCTCTGCCATGGTTTGAGATATCCATGTGTAATTTGCATAATAACATAAATAATAGGGGTGTGCGAGAAGCACATACTGGAATCTTGTATTAAATCCGCTAGGAAAACGGTGGGAGGGGGCGCTTAATCATTATTATTACTGCATTGAATGGTAAAGGAGGATTACAGTCAACCAACAAACAGATACATTAACTTGAACTTCTCAAAAGGAAAAATGGACGTTGTTGTCCATAGCAACCAGATTCTAGGGGCCAGCTTTACTAAGCTGCGGGATAGGAAAAGTGGAGATGTTGCCCACAGCAACCAGATTCTGGCTAACATTTTCTAGTATGTCATAGGAAAGTGAGCATTAAAATCTGGTTGTTATGGGCAACATCTCCACTTTTCCTTTCCCGTAGCTTCGTAAATCTGGACCTAAGTATCATGTTCTAGAATGTAGCAGAGTCACAGTAGCTCTAATCTGATTGGTCTGTACTTCCCCCTCTGTCACCTCCTATTGCGCATCACATTACGTTCAATTATTTCACCAGATTAACTTTTCAACTATAAAGTAGAATTGATTTGCAAGTCTTTCCAGTCGTAGGGTGACCATGTGTGAGATTGATTACAGCAGAGAGATTAGAATCGCACCTACACGCATGGAATATTATATGAGACTGGGTACTCATGGTAAATCATTTCATTGAGCCGCATGATTAAGAAAAGTGAATGCACGGAATGAGACTAGTACTGACCACACTCCGCGCAGTTAGCGTGACGTGACGCGGGTTGTAAAGCATCGTGTCCCTGTTCTGGAACTGCCCAAAGTCATGTTTTATTCTTTATTGTTTGCAACATATTCAGCAGACGTCCGCAATGTATTCATTATGTATATGGAGGTGTACACAAGTCCTGATACAGACCGTCCAACATGACCCATTCCATTAGGTACAATATACTCCGCACCTGAGCTTCCAACTGTCACTCACCTGGTGAAAGGACTTAACTGATATTTAAAAAACTATCTGTCTCTACAACAAAGAAGGTTACCATAGTAACTGACAGTTGGAAACTGAGAAGCAGAGTATTTTGTACCTCATGGAATGGGTCGTGTTGGAGGGTATGCTGAAGGCTGCAGTTGGCTAAGATAAAAACCGCCGTTTATAGTACTGGAAGGAACATGTCATCTGATATAAGGGTCACTAATACACTTTTTGTGCCTCCTCGCAATTTGACAATTTTCTGTAAAAGATACGATTAAGAGGCTTCAACGGATCCAAAGTTGTTATTTAGTTGCAATTTACAGGTAAAAGTTGATACGGAAAAAAAAACCGAGAGCAATTCCTTCTATATTCACCTACTGAAATACCACCCTGCGTCTGTTGTGTGTTATGCTTTGCATCATCCATAGTGGTTACACCAGCAGTAGCGTTCAGTTCAACTGTCAGCAAGTAAACTTTCCCATGCTGAACTGTAGCCCCCACCCCCTGCCTGGCGTCTTCACTCGATGCCCCAGGCCTAGATTTTCTTGCTCCGCTTTTTCAGCTAAAATCATGACAGTCAGGAAGCAGCCAACTGAGCAACAGTGCCCCCTAGCTGAAATTTAGCTTGAGAACAATGTGGCGCTGACTGTTCACTTCACTGCACATCGGTAAATGTAGTTCCATGCCTGAACTTTGAAGCACTATTTGAGTCACTGCTCAAGCACAGTTTACATTAATATTGGGCATCCTGGGAAACACAGGGCTTTCCTCCCATGAATATCACGCTCAAGGCTTTACGCCAACCCTGCAACCTGGGATGGGCGTATTTCTATGCATTGATGGTATGAATACACATTGATGCCAGTGCTCCCTGAACATCAGTGGAGAACAGTGGGGAATCTCCCTGACTTCCTGAAGTGTTGGAAATCTCCCTGATCGTGATTCAGTTCCAGAAGTCATTGCCGTATAATGATTTTAGAAATTGTGTCCTATTTCCTTTTATTGAGGACTATGAGGTGGCAATTTTCATAGAATCCGAGATGTAATCAGTTATCTAAAACAACATGACTTCAATATTCGAGACAGAAATGAAAAATACACTTTGGTCTCTTGTGAATCAGCTAAAACTTTTAGTTTTGGATGAAGTAGTCAGCACAGTCTTCATAATAATACTTTATATAATAATAATAATTTAACAATCAATAAACACTAATGCTGACATTTTTACTGAGAAATAGTTTTCCTTGCAGCGCTAGACACACCCATAGGTGGAGCTATTTACAGGACACACCCCTTTGGTGGTATAGGACACACCCCTTTGGTGGTACAGGACACACTTCTTTGGTGACAGAACTACCACAATCTTCCTTATATAGATTTGCAAAAGTTGGCAACCATGAGAATACACAGCATGGAAAGTTTCCATATTAACAGTCTAAATGAACCCCATTATAAGTAATGACCTTTATAAATATATCTGCTCTTGCAGACATTACCTATGAAATCTCATGCTACATGGGAACTGCGCCTAGCTCAGGCAGCAACAGGGCCAATTACCATCTTTCAGCGACTAATATCAATGAACCCCTCCATAGAAATGGCTGCTATTGTCTCTCTCCGGCTGATGAATGGGCCTGTTAATCTGCATTAGAATATGCATAGATTCAACAGGTAAAAAAAAAACAACCCCTAAAAAATCACGTTTCCACACTGATTATGTATGAGTGCAGCAGATATATACACAAAGACAGTGTTACACTGTATCTATATCCATCCTCATGTTTTAAAAATACTACAAAAGCCAAGTCATAAGCTATTAAATCAAAATAACAGGAACAATTTCAACCATTTTATGTCTGGCTATTGTATATTTGTGGATAACTACTGCCACCTGCTGGCAGAAAGGAGTACAGCAGCGAGGATGGATTGTGTGAGCTGATAGGAATTATCACTTTTTATTGTGGGCCCTATGTTAAATAAGAAGCAAAGCAACTTAAAGGAGCAAATACTGTGCAATGCAATGCAGGGGAGTGTGTACATTTAGTTTTTGCATGCAGAAAGATACTGGCTGCTCACACATTCACATCTTTACTCCGCAATTTAGAATTCAGCTTGAACATGCCCCAAATTCAATCCCTCTATAAGACCCCATAGGGCCAGATTTACTAAGTTGCGGGTTTGGAAATGTGGAGATGTTGCCCATAGCAACCAGTCAGATTCTAGCTCTCACTTTCTTTTTACATACTCGAGAATGTCAGCTAAAATCTGATTGGTTGCTATGGGAAACATCTCAACTTTTCCAAACTTGCAGCTTAGTAAATCTGGCCCCTAGTGTTTAGTTTGGTGCAGCCATTCTATTTTACCTACTCTCTGTTTAACATGGACCCCCCCAACCTCTGCCCCCTCACCATACTTTCATGGAAACATTTGCTTTTTTTTTGTGGTTGTGAATAAATAATATATTTTTCATCCCTGATTGTCCAATTAATTTCATTGTTTCCTCAAGCTTTGTAAAATAAAAATGTATTCACACCCGTGTGGCAAGAAAGGAACAATGTTTTCTGTTTGATTTTACGAGTTTATGAGACTTTCTTCATGAATCGTTACCTGGCAACAAGACAGCTCATAGTCACATAAGAGATGCTAGACAACAATATGTTACTACACATAGTATTTTTACATGTGTGTGTGTGTGTGTGTGTGTGTGTATATATTTGTGTGTGTGTGTGTGTGTGTGTTTAATTACCTGGGTTGTGCAAAATTCTGTACTACTTCCTGGAAAAATTCCAGTTAATATCATCAGCATAAGCTCAGATTGACACTATTTAAAAAAAAAAAATTCACCCTCTTTACCCTAATTTTTAAGTACCTTCTAATAAAGCATTTTTCATCTCTTCATCCTACTGTATAAATCATTTTCAAGTGCTCTCAGGAGTAAAGACAAGAATAACATTCAGTAGATCATAGGTCATATGGTAGAGTATGAAGATGGCGGGGGCTGTAATGACATGAATCCTTCAAGGGAACACCCCCTCTGGCTGTGTAGAAGACATGCCCCCTCTGGCTGTGTAGAAGGCATGCCCCCTCTGGC
This sequence comes from Limnodynastes dumerilii, assembly GCA_011038615.1. NCBI lineage: Eukaryota > Metazoa > Chordata > Amphibia > Anura > Limnodynastidae > Limnodynastes > Limnodynastes dumerilii. The sequence continues at coordinate 352,439 of WWET01000425.1, forward strand.
TGTGTAGAAGACATGCCCTCTCTGGCTGTGAAGAAGATATACCTCCTGCTGACTTGTACAAGACACACCCTATTCTGACTGGTGCAAGACTCGCCTCCTCTGATTGGTACAAGACACACCACCTTCTGACTGATGCAAGACACGCCTCCTCTGGTTGGTACAAGACACACCCCCTTCTGACTGATGCAAGACACGCCTCCTCTTGTTGGTACAAGACACAACCCTTTCTGACTGATGCAAGACACGCCTCCTCTGGTTGGTACAAGACACACCCCCTTCTCACTGATGTAAGACACGCCTCCTCTGGTTGGTACAAGACACACCCCCTTCGGACTGATGCAAGACATGCCTCTTCTGGCTGGTACAAGACATGCCCCCCTCTGATTGCTATGTTTGCACCTTGTTCCAGGGGGTGTAGAGGCTGCCAGATCGCTAAAAACAGGTTTCATATTCTAAAAAACATACAGAGGAAGTGGCTATAGGATTAATACAGTTACTGTAAAATGCCAATCATCATATTAAGAGTATTTCCAGCTTCCAAAAGGATAAAAAGACTGGGCTATAGACAACATCGCTTGTCACCCGCCAACATGAAACACTGTTCAGAAGCTATAATTGTTGTCCTAATTAAAAATAAAGAGCATTTACAGCTAAATGTTCCCTTTATCCGCACCACATGGAATTTATCATTTATCCCCCAACTATTCTGAGCTGGAAGAGATTGTAATAAAGCGATTTTGGTGAACTTTGCAACAGGAAAACATCATATTTGTGGCTATAACTGTATGATTCACGCACCAGATTTTCTTGTGTCTCTTTGGGTAACCATCGAGTGGCATCTTTAGTCCTTTTCCGTTTGACCTACGTGGAGATAAGACCTCCTGTTGCTTAATGACTGGTCTCCCAATCTGCTGTCATGGTAAATGATATAATGTTTGTTTTCAGCCTTATACCATGATATAAACCTAACATTAAGCGCTCATTGTTGTTCTCTGCTAGGATTCAGTTCATTATACAAAGTAGTTATTAAGTATTGGGCCCTATAATAAGTTCTTTTATGCAAGAATAAACACTCGGTAATCCCCTGCAAAGCTGCTGGTTTGAGAATCACGCTCACAGCCGGAAATCACATTGGGGATAATGAAAGGAAGGAGAAGAACTCATAGTATATTGGAGTCACATGACACTTGGGGTGATCACATGGTAATTCCCTGATTGGCATCCAGTACATGCCAGTCACTGGCTAATTAATGAGCAGTTGGCAATTTATCTGTGTGATCACAACGTCTCTCTCTTCTGTCTCCTTATGCTCGTGAATTGAGTATTACATTGAGGGTCCTCTGAATTTGCACCTGTTGTATGCAAAATGTGGTTATAGCTTATTCATGTTTCTCACAATACATAGATACAGAGATACATAGATACAGAGGTACAGAGATAAATAGATACAGAGAAACGTAAATATAGAGGCACATAGATACCGAGGTACAGAAATAAATAGATACAGAGGTACAGAGATAAATAGATACAGAGATACAGAGAAACATAAATATAGAGGCACATAGATACCAAGGAACAGAGATAAATAGATACAGAGGTACAGAGATAAATAGATACAGAGGTACAGAGATAAATAGATACAGAGATACAGAGAAACATAAATATAGAGGTACATGGATACAGAGATATGGAGATACAGAGATAGATAGATACTCAGATACATAGATACAGAGATAAATAGATAAAAAGCTACATAGATAAATATATACAGAGATACAGATATACATAGACACAGAGATAGATACAGAGGTACAGAGAAACATAAATATAGAGGCACAGAGATATGGAGATACAGAGATAGATAGATACTCAGATACATAGATACAGAGATAAATAGATAAAAAGCTACATAGATAAATATATACAGAGATACAGATATACATAGACACAGAGATAGATACAGAGGTACAGAGAAACATAAATATAGAGGCACAGAGATATGGAGATACAGAGATAGATAGATACTCAGATACATAGATACAGAGATAAATAGATAAAAAGCTACATAGATAAATATATACAGAGATACAGATATACATAGACACAGAGATAGATACAGAGGTACAGAGAAACATAAATATAGAGGCACAGAGATATGGAGATACAGAGATAGATAGATACTCAGATACATAGATACAGAGATAAATAGATAAAAAGCTACATAGATAAATATATACAGAGATACAGATATACATAGACACAGAGATAGATACAGAGGTACAGAGAAACATAAATATAGAGGCACAGAGATATGGAGATACAGAGATAGATAGATACTCAGATACATAGATACAGAGATAAATAGATAAAAAGCTACATAGATAAATATATACAGAGATACAGATATACATAGACACAGAGATAGATACAGAGGTACAGAGAAACATAAATATAGAGGCACAGAGATATGGAGATACAGAGATAGATAGATACTCAGATACATAGATACAGAGATAAATAGATAAAAAGCTACATAGATAAATATATACAGAGATACAGATATACATAGACACAGAGATAGATACAGAGGTACAGAGAAACATAAATATAGAGGCACAGAGATATGGAGATACAGAGATAGATAGATACTCAGATACATAGATACAGAGATAAATAGATAAAAAGCTACATAGATAAATATATACAGAGATACAGATATACATAGACACAGAGATAGATACAGAGGTACAGAGAAACATAAATATAGAGGCACAGAGATATGGAGATACAGAGATAGATAGATACTCAGATACATAGATACAGAGATAAATAGATAAAAAGCTACATAGATAAATATATACAGAGATACAGATATACATAGACACAGAGATAGATACAGAGGTACAGAGAAACATAAATATAGAGGCACAGAGATATGGAGATACAGAGATAGATAGATACTCAGATACATAGATACAGAGATAAATAGATAAAAAGCTACATAGATAAATATATACAGAGATACAGATATACATAGACACAGAGATAGATACAGAGGTACAGAGAAACATAAATATAGAGGCACAGAGATATGGAGATACAGAGATAGATAGATACTCAGATACATAGATACAGAGATAAATAGATAAAAAGCTACATAGATAAATATATACAGAGATACAGATATACATAGACACAGAGATAGATACAGAGGTACAGAGAAACATAAATATAGAGGCACAGAGATATGGAGATACAGAGATAGATAGATACTCAGATACATAGATACAGAGATAAATAGATAAAAAGCTACATAGATAAATATATACAGAGATACAGATATACATAGACACAGAGATAGATACAGAGGTACAGAGAAACATAAATATAGAGGCACAGAGATATGGAGATACAGAGATAGATAGATACTCAGATACATAGATACAGAGATAAATAGATAAAAAGCTACATAGATAAATATATACAGAGATACAGATATACATAGACACAGAGATAGATACAGAGGTACAGAGAAACATAAATATAGAGGCACAGAGATATGGAGATACAGAGATAGATAGATACTCAGATACATAGATACAGAGATAAATAGATAAAAAGCTACATAGATAAATATATACAGAGATACAGATATACATAGACACAGAGATAGATACAGAGGTACAGAGAAACATAAATATAGAGGCACAGAGATATGGAGATACAGAGATAGATAGATACTCAGATACATAGATACAGAGATAAATAGATAAAAAGCTACATAGATAAATATATACAGAGATACAGATATACATAGACACAGAGATAGATACAGAGGTACAGAGAAACATAAATATAGAGGCACAGAGATATGGAGATACAGAGATAGATAGATACTCAGATACATAGATACAGAGATAAATAGATAAAAAGCTACATAGATAAATATATACAGAGATACAGATATACATAGACACAGAGATAGATACAGAGGTACAGAGAAACATAAATATAGAGGCACAGAGATATGGAGATACAGAGATAGATAGATACTCAGATACATAGATACAGAGATAAATAGATAAAAAGCTACATAGATAAATATATACAGAGATACAGATATACATAGACACAGAGATAGATACAGAGGTACAGAGAAACATAAATATAGAGGCACAGAGATATGGAGATACAGAGATAGATAGATACTCAGATACATAGATACAGAGATAAATAGATAAAAAGCTACATAGATAAATATATACAGAGATACAGATATACATAGACACAGAGATAGATACAGAGGTACAGAGAAACATAAATATAGAGGCACAGAGATATGGAGATACAGAGATAGATAGATACTCAGATACATAGATACAGAGATAAATAGATAAAAAGCTACATAGATAAATATATACAGAGATACAGATATACATAGACACAGAGATAGATACAGAGGTACAGAGAAACATAAATATAGAGGCACAGAGATATGGAGATACAGAGATAGATAGATACTCAGATACATAGATACAGAGATAAATAGATAAAAAGCTACATAGATAAATATATACAGAGATACAGATATACATAGACACAGAGATAGATACAGAGGTACAGAGAAACATAAATATAGAGGCACAGAGATATGGAGATACAGAGATAGATAGATACTCAGATACATAGATACAGAGATAAATAGATAAAAAGCTACATAGATAAATATATACAGAGATACAGATATACATAGACACAGAGATAGATACAGAGGTACAGAGAAACATAAATATAGAGGCACAGAGATATGGAGATACAGAGATAGATAGATACTCAGATACATAGATACAGAGATAAATAGATAAAAAGCTACATAGATAAATATATACAGAGATACAGATATACATAGACACAGAGATAGATACAGAGGTACAGAGAAACATAAATATAGAGGCACAGAGATATGGAGATACAGAGATAGATAGATACTCAGATACATAGATACAGAGATAAATAGATAAAAAGCTACATAGATAAATATATACAGAGATACAGATATACATAGACACAGAGATAGATACAGAGGTACAGAGAAACATAAATATAGAGGCACAGAGATATGGAGATACAGAGATAGATAGATACTCAGATACATAGATACAGAGATAAATAGATAAAAAGCTACATAGATAAATATATACAGAGATACAGATATACATAGACACAGAGATAGATACAGAGGTACAGAGAAACATAAATATAGAGGCACAGAGATATGGAGATACAGAGATAGATAGATACTCAGATACATAGATACAGAGATAAATAGATAAAAAGCTACATAGATAAATATATACAGAGATACAGATATACATAGACACAGAGATAGATACAGAGGTACAGAGAAACATAAATATAGAGGCACAGAGATATGGAGATACAGAGATAGATAGATACTCAGATACATAGATACAGAGATAAATAGATAAAAAGCTACATAGATAAATATATACAGAGATACAGATATACATAGACACAGAGATAGATACAGAGGTACAGAGAAACATAAATATAGAGGCACAGAGATATGGAGATACAGAGATAGATAGATACTCAGATACATAGATACAGAGATAAATAGATAAAAAGCTACATAGATAAATATATACAGAGATACAGATATACATAGACACAGAGATAGATACAGAGGTACAGAGAAACATAAATATAGAGGCACAGAGATATGGAGATACAGAGATAGATAGATACTCAGATACATAGATACAGAGATAAATAGATAAAAAGCTACATAGATAAATATATACAGAGATACAGATATACATAGACACAGAGATAGATACAGAGGTACAGAGAAACATAAATATAGAGGCACAGAGATATGGAGATACAGAGATAGATAGATACTCAGATACATAGATACAGAGATAAATAGATAAAAAGCTACATAGATAAATATATACAGAGATACAGATATACATAGACACAGAGATAGATACAGAGGTACAGAGAAACATAAATATAGAGGCACAGAGATATGGAGATACAGAGATAGATAGATACTCAGATACATAGATACAGAGATAAATAGATAAAAAGCTACATAGATAAATATATACAGAGATACAGATATACATAGACACAGAGATAGATACAGAGGTACAGAGAAACATAAATATAGAGGCACAGAGATATGGAGATACAGAGATAGATAGATACTCAGATACATAGATACAGAGATAAATAGATAAAAAGCTACATAGATAAATATATACAGAGATACAGATATACATAGACACAGAGATAGATACAGAGGTACAGAGAAACATAAATATAGAGGCACAGAGATATGGAGATACAGAGATAGATAGATACTCAGATACATAGATACAGAGATAAATAGATAAAAAGCTACATAGATAAATATATACAGAGATACAGATATACATAGACACAGAGATAGATACAGAGGTACAGAGAAACATAAATATAGAGGCACAGAGATATGGAGATACAGAGATAGATAGATACTCAGATACATAGATACAGAGATAAATAGATAAAAAGCTACATAGATAAATATATACAGAGATACAGATATACATAGACACAGAGATAGATACAGAGGTACAGAGAAACATAAATATAGAGGCACAGAGATATGGAGATACAGAGATAGATAGATACTCAGATACATAGATACAGAGATAAATAGATAAAAAGCTACATAGATAAATATATACAGAGATACAGATATACATAGACACAGAGATAGATACAGAGGTACAGAGAAACATAAATATAGAGGCACAGAGATATGGAGATACAGAGATAGATAGATACTCAGATACATAGATACAGAGATAAATAGATAAAAAGCTACATAGATAAATATATACAGAGATACAGATATACATAGACACAGAGATAGATACAGAGGTACAGAGAAACATAAATATAGAGGCACAGAGATATGGAGATACAGAGATAGATAGATACTCAGATACATAGATACAGAGATAAATAGATAAAAAGCTACATAGATAAATATATACAGAGATACAGATATACATAGACACAGAGATAGATACAGAGGTACAGAGAAACATAAATATAGAGGCACAGAGATATGGAGATACAGAGATAGATAGATACTCAGATACATAGATACAGAGATAAATAGATAAAAAGCTACATAGATAAATATATACAGAGATACAGATATACATAGACACAGAGATAGATACAGAGGTACAGAGAAACATAAATATAGAGGCACAGAGATATGGAGATACAGAGATAGATAGATACTCAGATACATAGATACAGAGATAAATAGATAAAAAGCTACATAGATAAATATATACAGAGATACAGATATACATAGACACAGAGATAGATACAGAGGTACAGAGAAACATAAATATAGAGGCACAGAGATATGGAGATACAGAGATAGATAGATACTCAGATACATAGATACAGAGATAAATAGATAAAAAGCTACATAGATAAATATATACAGAGATACAGATATACATAGACACAGAGATAGATACAGAGGTACAGAGAAACATAAATATAGAGGCACAGAGATATGGAGATACAGAGATAGATAGATACTCAGATACATAGATACAGAGATAAATAGATAAAAAGCTACATAGATAAATATATACAGAGATACAGATATACATAGACACAGAGATAGATACAGAGGTACAGAGAAACATAAATATAGAGGCACAGAGATATGGAGATACAGAGATAGATAGATACTCAGATACATAGATACAGAGATAAATAGATAAAAAGCTACATAGATAAATATATACAGAGATACAGATATACATAGACACAGAGATAGATACAGAGGTACAGAGAAACATAAATATAGAGGCACAGAGATATGGAGATACAGAGATAGATAGATACTCAGATACATAGATACAGAGATAAATAGATAAAAAGCTACATAGATAAATATATACAGACGTATTGTCTATGGTGCGCATGCACAGTGCATTCTAAACTGCGATTTTACGTCTCCGCCACGCGTAAATTCGCTTCGAAGCGTTGTTCTGGATCAGGCCCATTGTTACTAAATCATTATAGGCTCCAAGCAGACTCCTCCTCAACTTCTATGCTTGTGAGTTGGATTGCGTTGTCACACTGCGCATGCTTGTGAATATGTCTTAACCAATTATAATGCATTCTGAACCAACCAGACTTAAATATAATGGGCTGTATTCTGCTTCTTAGGTGCGTATATTTAGGATATTACATATTACACATGTGTAGTTGGTCATTTACGCAATCTAGTTAGAAACGTAGATTGCCTCTGTGCGGTCTTTAAAGAACGCACGGAGTAGTTAAGTTAGAAAGAGAGAGGTGAGTGTTTAGGTAGAAGGGGAAGGGATTTAAATTAGCCAGGGAGTGCGGGGGGGAGGCATTGTCCGTGCGTAGTTTCATCAGGGTTCCCGAATTTTTAAAGCTTCCATAGATTGCTGCAAGAGGGCAGGGCTTACTGACGCGATTTATGCATTTTGATGACATCATCAAGCCCCGCCCATCCTTAATAACTAGGCATTAACACAGATATTAGTAGCTGGTCGGGGCTTGCGGGAGCTTTGCTGTCTCTCTACAGGGATATCGGGAGAACTGCCCAAATTTCGGGAGTCTCTCGGATATTACGGGAAAATCGGCAACCCTGAGCTTCATTCTTAAGAAGGAAACAGCGCACAGTAATATAAGGTAGCCCTATGGCACTTGTAAGTCTAACTCACTCTTAAGTGTGAATACGGCTCAATGACATAGTGACAGAGGGTGGGTTAGTGACACAAGTGACCTCTTAGTCGGTGTACACTGTAGGTGTTCCCTCTCTCTGCTTATGCATCCAGACTTAGGATCTCGGGAGCTAAGGTCATATGTGGGAATTCCCTATTAGTTGGTGTATAGTGTAGGCGTTCCCTCTCCCACCATACACATCCAGACTCCTCCCCCTTCAGGAATTTCCCTGCACTTGAGTCAGTAAACGTAAGGTAGCCCTCGGGGGACTTAATATGTGAACGCTGTGTTTCTAGGTAGAGCGACCCAACACCTGGGAAACCATGCAAATTAGAATTGAGAATCTACCATTCACAGAGCTAAACATTCACGTGCAGGATCAGTGTAATCAATCTGTTGTCGCTTCTCTTAACACATGTTGTCTAAATAGAGTGTCACTCATATCCTGAACTCTGCTCAGGAGTACGAGGCAGGGAATTACAGATGACCATTCTACAAGATCATGAATTAGTCTGTACAAATGACCTTACCTGAATGCAGGAATGTGAATTACACAGCGTGTAGAGCGGGGAACACTAAAATACCAGACGAGTGACATTATCTGGGATCTGTGTTATCACAGCTCGACTGTGTAGCTTGTTCCATGTTTCTAATGAATTTATCTATGAGTAAATGGACGGAATGGATATAAAAGTGTACTTTTCTTGTTTAAGAGAAACTTGTCATTGTAATGACTTATCTATTATGTCACATTTATTACACTCATGCAGTAATCAGCGTAATAGTCCTAAGTGGCACTGTAATGGCTGCATTGGGATCGGTCAGTGAACAAGATTCAGGTTAGCCGGCCCCTGAGCATTCACAATGGCCAATGATGTTACATTGGTGAGCGGAGGTGGATGGTGATTGGGTCACTCACTAACCAATCACTGCCGCTTCCGTTTCCCCTGGTGTCATAACTTGTATGTGACCTACAGCCTACGCAAGCACGGATCAGTTCCTATGGCTTCACGCCTGATGAAGACCCCCCATAGCAGATATTGACAGACGGAAAATCATATCATTAAGCTCCACCTCTGGTGTGCATCGCTATGCCAACGCACAGACCGCTCTCAGTGATGAGGCATGGATTATGTATGAGGAAATGTAAATCAAACCACTAAAAAGCGCTAAGTCCTGCAGCACACCACTAAACACTGAAAGAGGCCCAACTCTAAGAAATAGTCAATAAAAGAAAAAGTGTCAGTGTTGGCGCTGGACTATGTATGACAGGGTGGGCCACGGTTAGAAGGTTCCTTTATTTTTGTGTAATTTACATTTTGGGGTTTTTGTGGGTGGCATAATACAGTGGGCATCAGGCATCAGGCATCAGGCAAGGAGTGGGCCGAGAAAGGCCCCAGGTCGTGGTCCAGGGGAGAAGTATGAGGGCTCTTTGTTCCTTTGATCTTGTAAAGCTCCACTTTTATAAATACATTCAAGTTCTTGTATTGTAAATGCACTAGTTTCATAAGCATCAGATCTCCAAATACATTGCTGTCAGCATTCTCTGTACAACAAAAAAATTTCAATTCAGGAAACAAGTTATAGGAACACACAGGGGCAATCGGATGTTTTATTAAAGATATTGAAACTCGTCTAAAACAGCAGCGACTAGGTGCGTTAACATTTCATGAGATAGATCAGCTCGGCTCTTTGTACAACACACAATCTATTTCTTGCTCCAAAGGGTTTAATAAGACAAACATGAAAGAAATGTACTTACGTGACGGTGAGATATTCACGGTGTCTCGGGGAGAGGTTCTATGGAGAATTCCTGCGACTATGTGATGGGATGTATGTATAGAGCGGGGCCAGGAGAGGAAATCATTCTCACGCTTCTAGAGATTGGGTGTTTTCCTTTGTACCGGTAACATAATAACTATTTATCTGTCAAATCCATGGGACGCAGTGACTGGGAGATCGTGGAATCGGAGCTCGGCAGCGTCTTTCCCTTTGTTTCCGATGTCACATCAATGGAATTTAAATCTATTGCATACCATGGACGCTAATGTCACTTACTGATTTTAATTCACGGAAGACGTTCTAAGGAGGGGTCCAAAGAAATCTGTAAGGGGGTCTTTCCTCTAGAGACTTCGTGCCTTGTTCACAGAGCCGTTAGTTAAAGGTGCGCAATTATACGCACGTACGTTGCAAGCCAACACCCATGACACTCCTCTCCCACGGACGGGTTTCCGTTGACTTCCGCCTCCACAGAGCTGCGTAAAATACTTATGTACGTGCGTATGTAGCTAACTGCGCCCCCCCATCCACTTTCACATAACTGTCCGTACGGATTTCAGCCACGCCCCTCCATACGTATGTCCCCAAGCGCGATTCACACGTACGTGCCTAATGGACTTGTACGTAATATCAACGTGAATAGTGTAAACAAAGTTACTTTGATCCTAAAAATACGCACGGATCTGTGAATACGGCCCTTCAACATTTTAATAAATAATTTTCTAATACCTTCCCTTTAAGGTTGGTTTACCAATAAGCAAAATACACCAAACCGCCAAAAAGAATGCATTCAGGAGGATGGGGAGAAATATGCTGCATTAATCTGACCATACACTAGAGCAGGGATTCTCAGCTGCTAGTACTAGTAACACTGGTGGTGCTTAGACCACTGTCTGGCAGTACCTGGGGTGAGGAGGTAGCAGCTTGTATTTTAACCAGGTGCAATGCCAGAAGGCAGAGGGTATATTTATTATAATATATCGGTGGCTGAATGGAAGATGTACAAAATTTACCTTTAAATCCCTGCAAAATGTGTCTGCGTGATGTGCAAAGGGATACTTGCCCAGATTCCATAGTGGGCAACGGGTACAATGCCAATAAAAGTTGAGAACCAATGCACTAGAGAAATGATTGGTGTCCGATCATCTTATTATTGAGAGTCCTGACCGATGATTGCTGTATACAAGAATATTTTCTAACAGCGATAACACAGCTGATCATTTGGGTCTGATCAATTTATCTTTTGTTCTTCCTAAATATATATCGGACGGAAGCTGCTGATATTGCATAGTGTGCGGGCACCGGTTGGCATTTTCTCATCTCCCTGACTCCAGAATTATCATCATGTACTAAAAGCTCTGCTTTCTACAAAGCAGTCACAGATACAGGCCCATTACTTTATTACTGACCGTCATTATGGAATCAGAGAGGTGGGGAAGCTACAGCCAGCATGTGGAGGTGCCATACACTAGGGCCGAATCGCCCTGCCAGCCAGCCAGCCAGCCAGCCAATCAGCTGCAGGCCTCCTGCTGAGATTGACAGGAGGCCCATGCAGCCAGTCAGTGCCAGGATTAACAGAAGACCTGTGCAGCTGATTGGTTCCTGGCAGGAAAAGTGAGTGGTGCCAATATACAGACCTTTTAATATTGCATATAGGGCCACCTCCTGCTGTGACTGGTAGTCTCTCTGTAGTGTGTGGCCAGCTTCAGTCAATGCTTACTGCCGTGGCTACGGACACCCAGATAGATGCACAAGAAATGCTTCCTGTCCTACACAGAAATTGCAACAAGCACATACAAGCAGTATAAGGGTGAGTGCAATGATTAGAGCAGGGGGTAAAAGGAAGTCTAATTTAACCATGGAGCTGCCTTATATATAGTCTGCTGACCACACTGTACCTTCCCACTGCAAGCCCTCATTGGCTACCCATGTCACCTGACAAAGTAAACCTTACTCCTTATTAGTTCTGTCCTCAGCCTGAGACATGTAAACTTTCGGTTCCTCTATTCCTGTATCTATTGTCTATGAATAGAATTAAGGGGATTAAGGGGAATGTATGATGGGTTTGGGGCAATCACAGAAACGTGAGATCCATTTCCTCTGTGGAATGTGAATTATTTCACAAATAAACTCAGAATGAAAAGAAATGTCCTGACAATCGCATTCACCTCTAGTGGAGTGTTTATTTCTTTCTCCTCTCTCTGTAATTGCCATACAACATAGCAGGTCATTTAGTAACAGAGAATTAACGCTGCTACAATCATTTACCGGAGAGACGATTATTTTCCCCCTCGCTGTGAGGGTACCTGGATTGCCGCCATCTTTGTAGGTTACATTGTGATTACATTGCAGGTGAAATAATTGAAAACACTTCATGATAAAGAGTTGCATTAATCTGTAAGCCAGATGTAGTTTAGTAAAAGGCAGGGACATGTTAGAAGCCTTAGGCTCCCTGTGTTGGGAACCAGCCAAGTTTTCTTTACAGATTAAAGTGGCCTTTTGTAAATGAGTTGGATTTAATTCAAAAGTATATTTTCTTCACGTCGGAAAATAATCAAACGTCTATTCTAACAAACACCAAAGTGACCTAAATATTTGACAATCGGAAAGGCCATTAAAGCAGTCTATATTGCTTTATCTTTGCTAAATACAGTACTTACGCTGTTATTTACCTGTCTTGTTAAAATGAGAAAGCAGCAAACATTAATTTATGTTCATTGGCTGCCGAATGTGATATAATGTCCCTGAATAGCATAGCTGGCAACTTTTGCAAAAACCCGGTAGGTTGTGATAGCTCTATCAAGACGCTGCACTAAAGGGGTGTGTCCTGTAGCGCCAAAGGGGTGTGTCCTGTTAATAGCCCTACCCATTTGTGTGTCTAGCGCTGCCAGGGAAATTATTTCTCAATAAAAATGGCAGCGTTAGTATGTACTGATTGTGAAATTGTCAGTGGATAGACACTCAGTATTATTGTCAAGCCTGTGAATAGGAAATCCACTGACTTCTGTATAGAAAAGATAACAGTACTGTAGGTGACACTGCAGCTGATTAACAAGAGACTAAAGCATATTTTTCACTTCTGTTTTCGTTATTGAAGTCATGTTATCTTAGGTAACTAGTAGAATTTGATTACATCTTCTCCTCCATGGAAATGGCCGCCTTTATAGGCCTCAATGCAGAGAAACTGGAGACAATACATACATTTTACATCATACCGCAATCTCTTCAGGGAGTCAGGGAGATCACCCACTCTTCAGGGACTAAGGGAGATCACCCGCTGTTCAGGGAGTCAGGAAGATCACCTGCTCAAGGAGTCAGGGAGACCACCTGCTCTTCAGGAAGTCAGAGAGATCACCCGCTCTACAGGGAGATCACCCGCTCTTCAGGGAGTCAGGGAGATCTCCCGTTCTTCAGGAAGTCAGGGAGATCACCCGCTCTTCAGGAAGTCAGGGAGATCACCCGCTCTACAGGTATTCTTCCTGATAATAAGGGAGAGTTGGCAACTATGATAAAAAAAACAATGATGGCCCTTATCCAGAGGTAAACGCTAATAGGAACCATCCAGTGTATTGGACATTTAAACGCAAGACATGGGCCAGGCTGAGGCAGAACCTAAGGTGCACATGACAGCAGCTCTGGATGCCCGTGCCAATATGACATGTCCTTACTGTATGTGGACTCCTTCTCTTCCAAAGCACGTCCCTCAGAACGCAAGCGGTCATGCAGTGGGTTGCGCATCTTTTCATATGTAGAAATACGCCACGTCATAGGGTGTACTCTCACTTCTGTATAGGGCCCAGCGGGTTTATACCTGGGGTCATTCAGCCCCTACAGCCAACAATACTTATAAGAGAGCGAATGGGTCTGTGGTCTTATAAAGATGCAGAAATCTGCACACAGAGGTCTGTAAGGCCCCCGTCACCCCCCAGATCCCTGCCTTAAAACCTCCGCACGGAACTGCATCCATCCAAGTGCAGGGATTAGGCTCCCCCCCCCACACACACACACAGAATTCCTATCATACGGAACTGCGTTCCATACAATAGGAGTTCCGCTGCATAACATCTGGCATTTGCATGCATCCTGCAATAAAAGCACTCAACTTAAGCAAGCAGCTTGCGGAAGTCAGGTGACGGCGTTAGATCTGGAACCGGTCCATTGACTTAAAAAAGGTCCCAAATCCATCACGTGACTTCTAAAAACACAGAGCCTGGTGCAGGCATGCACTGTGGAGAAAGATATATCCTGTGCGTTCACCTGTGCTTGGGTGTTCTGTTAAATTGATATACATATTTTCTAAAGAGCACTGGATGATAAGTGATCTCACTAGTTATATGTATATAATGAACGTTACTTTGGTGTGCCAACATAGTACCACACAAAGCAAAATAAACGTTAAACCTGCAACATCTGCCAAACACTCCTCTACTAGAGTGGACAATTATCACAGCACATAAATCAACGAGACGAGCATTATATGCAAGAATTGTCATTGGAGTGATGGTTGAAAGGCCCGTGGCATGGTAAAGGTGTATGGAAATAGCAATCTGTGTGGGTGTCCTGATACACAGAGATGAATCTAATAAAATCTTTTATCCAAGTGAAGGAAGAAATCACAAGATGGTTATTTATTGCTATGAGCAGTAATGGCATGGAAATGAATGCTACAAGCACGGCATTTCACGCTAACCCAGTTTCTATGGAAACGCCGTGCTCCCATCAACAAATTGCCAGATTATGACCAAAGCCCCAAAATGTCTTATTTGCATGGCAAAAATACAGACTTTGGAAAAAAATGATAAATATAAGTTTATAATCTATACATTAATGCTGTTTTACCTGACTGTGTCAATGGAAAGATAAACTCCAATAAATAAGGATGTTACCAGGTATTATGAGTGGACACCTGTACAAGACTTCTTATTGGCTGACAGGATGAGACCGCTATTCACTTAGAACTAATGACGTGACAGAGCTGGAGAACACAGTGAATTGATAGGTAGGGGTGTTGTTGGTCTGCCGTTGGGTCGGCCGCTTAGATATCAACTATGTTGTTACTATTGGAGAAGAGATCAGAAAGAAAAGAGGAGACATTGTGCAGTGTGCGGGCGATGAGATCAGCTCCGGTCTCCTTTCTCTGTTCACGCCTCTGGTGATTTCACACCACAGAAACACTGGTCATTTGTAACTGATATGACAACTTGCTACATGACTAAATACATGACTGGGTCCCAATTCATTTCACTGTTTCCCTAATTGTATTCACTTTGCACCTAGGTTCCCTTCTGCTGCCCACTTACTACATACCAATAACCTTTGCTGCCACTTACTACATAACCTTCCCTCTGCTTCCCACTTACTACATACCCTTCCCTCTGCTTCCCACTTACTACATAACCTTCCCCCTGATTCCCACTTACTACATAACCTTCCCTCTGCTTCTCACTTACTACATAACCTTCCCTCTGCTTCCCACTTACTACATAGCCTTCCCCCTGCTTCCCACTTACTACATAACCTTCCCTCTGCTTCCCACTTACTACATAGCCTTCCCCCTGCTTCCCACTTACTACATAACCTTCCCTCTGCTTCCCACTTACTACATACCCTTCCCTCTGCTTCCCACTTACTACATACCCTTCCCTCTGCTTCCCACTTACTACATACCCTTCCCTCTGCTTCCCACTTACTACATACCCTTCCCTCTGCTTC
>WWET01000425.1:369668-381473 GCA_011038615.1 Limnodynastes dumerilii
CTTACTACATAACCTTCCCTCTGCTGCCTACTTACTACATAACCTTCCCTCTGCTGCCTACTTACTACATAACCTTCCTTCTGCTGCCTACTTACTACATAACCTTCCCTCTGCTGCCTACTTACTACATAACCTTACCTCTGCTGTCTACTTACTACATAACCTTCCCTCTGCTGCCTACTTACTACATAACCTTCCCTCTGCTGCCTACTTACTACATAACCTTCCCTCTGCTGCCTACTTACTACATAACCTTCCCTCTGCTGCCTACTTACTACATAACCTTCCCTCTGCTGCCTACTTACTACATAACCTTCCCTCTGCTGCCTACTTACTACATAACCTTCCCTCTGCTGCCTACTTACTACATAACCTTTCCTCTGCTGCCTACTTACTACACAACCTTCCTTCTGCTTCCTACTTACTACATACCCTTCCCCCTGCTGCCTACTTACTACATAACCTTCCCTCTGCTGCCTACTTACTACATACCCTTCCTTCGACTGCCTACTTACTACATACCCTTCCATCTGCTGCCTACTTACTACATAACCTTCCGTCTGCTACCTACTTACTACATAACCTTCCTTCGGCTGCCTACTTACTACATACCCTTCCATCTGCTGCCTTCTTACTACATAACCTTCCCTCTGCTGCCTACTTACTACATAACCTTCCTTCGGCTGCCTACTTACTACATACCCTTCCATCTGCTGCCTACTTACTATATACCCTTCCCTCTGCTGCCTACTTAATACATAACCTTCTCTCTGCTGCCAACTTACTACATAACCTTCCCTCTGCTGCCAACTTACTACATAACCTTCCCCCTGCTGCCTACTTACTACATAACCTTCCCTCCGCAGCCTAATTACTACGTAACATTCCCTCTTCTGCCTACTTACTACATAACCTTCCCTCTGCTGCCTACTTACTACATAACCTTACCTCTGCTGTCTACTTACTACATAACCTTCCCTCTGCTGCCTACTTACTACATAACCTTCCCTCTGCTGCTCTCACTACATACTGTTTCCTCTGGTGCCTGCTTATTACATAACGTTCACTCTGGTGCCCAATAACTTTATATCCTTCCATATGGTACCCACTTTCTACATACCACTCCCTCTGGTGCCTACTTCCTACATACTATTCCCTCTGGTGCCCACTTACTACAAACCCTAATCCTCCCTTTTATGCCCAACTACTACTTATCCTCACCTTTTGGTGTCCACTTAGTACATGACCTCTCCTCCTGTCAGGTCACATACATTGCTGCGTTCAAGGACATTTTTGCATACACTCATCCATTTTGGCCTCTGCTGTTGGGAGATGTGCTCTTGTACGCCAATTTTACTCCCATCATTCCTTCCAACTGCCGACAGGACAGGCCCAGTTTCCATACAACACTTGTATTGTTAGACAACTCCCTCTCCCCATCTCCAGTCATTTAATAAACTCCAGACCCTGATGTGCCCTCTAGTGGCCAGGCTGTGGTCGAAATTAGAAGTCTGTATTGGTATAACAGTGCAGACGGCTTCTGGGTAATGATTCTGGAATTCTAGCGTCTATGGATTGTCCGCTTCAGTTATTTCCCTGTATAAGTGATTTGTCTGGAAAGCTGTAATGTCAGGCTGTGCGGCTTATAGCCAGATCTTATGTATGTATATACAACACTCTACAGACAGTCATGACGCCCTGCATTACATCCTCTATATTTCATCTCCTCTTTCTGTGTTCATAAAGTTCCTGTGACTTTAGCTTTTTATATGTGAGAAGGGAAAAAATGGTTGTTTTTATTTCCCTACTTTGTCTACTTTACATTTTTATGAGAAACAGAAGAATTAGACCAGCTGTGGCCGTGTTTTATACGGAGATATGGAGGGACGTACAGTATAAAGCAGAATGAGGCACAGCCGGAGTCTGTAGTGTAAGAAAGACCTACACTAATAAAGATGACAACACACAGACTTATCATGTGACCATCAGGGCCTGAATTAAGGTTTGTGCAGCCCCTGAGTCCTCGGGTCCTGGAAATACTACTATCAACCCAGATATGGGGGAACCATTGTCTTATAGGGAATCTGGATAGTGTGTGGGTGTAAGCAGAAATGATTGATCTGATCATACAATTATCGGGTGATTGAAACAAAAATCGCTGTAGTGTATGGCTAGAGTTTATTTTTCCTAATGGTGATTAAACACCTGGGTCCAACAGTTTTATCTTATGGTGCGCTTCAAATATATCAGCCCCAAGCTGACGATATCACCTGTATGGAGTTACTCTGTGTGACACCATTATTACTGGCTAGTACAGCCAGGCCCGGCGATGGGGGGACAAGGGGGGGCAGCTGTGATGGGCCCCAAGGTTCTGAGAGGTCCCTACAAGCCACTGCTGCAGGCACTATTAAGGAAGGATGGGGGCCCCAAAAAACGTGTAATGGACCCCAAGAGTACTCCGGCCAGGAGGTGGACTGGACACATGCTACTTCTGCCCAGAGAATTTTATGCTGAGATTGTCAGGAGGCCCAGCCAATCACCTGTAAGGGCTTCCTGTCAATCTCTGCAGAACCTCCCCCTTCTGTCAGCAGAAGAAGTGGGTGGCACCAATATTGGGAGTGTGGGTCACCGTTCGCTCCCAGCCAGTTTCATACTGGTTAGGCATTCGATTACTTATGCCTCGAAGAGGCAACACAATCAAACCCTGGAGCACTGAACACAGTGCTCCGAAAGGTAAGTAACTATCCTCAACCCACACCCTAAGTCTCCGCTGCTGCTGAGTCCCACATGCGGGATTTTTGATAACAGGACCCTACCTTAATATTTACCCACTGACAACCCACAAAATGAGCAATGCACATAAGGCCTTCATAAACATACAATTTCCATACCTCCCTCCATGCATACGCGCTATATCATGGTTGCCGAAATCCAGCCATTTCTCCCATTAGTAATCGGAGCAATTTTGTATTGTCAAGCCCCGCCCCCATTAGTAAAATCTGGATTTGAAGCTTAGACAGGCAGGGGTGGGACTTAAGGACATTGGGGCAGATCCTGAACTACGCATTTCCGCGAATTTACGTGTGGCGGACACGTAAATTCGCAGATTTGTACGCACTGCGCATGCGCACCGCAGAAAATACGCACATTCACGTAGCGTATTTTCAAACGTATGGAGAATTCACGTATTGCTAACGTAAATACTTACGTGTGGGCGTGCCAAATTTACGTTAGTCAACAATACGTGTGTTTTACGTGAAGTAGGCGGGGGGTGGTATTTAAAGTGTACAGTATGGGCGTGCTAAGCTGCGTACGTTCGCGTAGTCTGTTGTACAGTATTGCTAAGCTGCGGACGTTCGCGTAGTCTGTACGCCCGTTAGCGGACGTATTCTGTTACGTTAGGAAAAGTTAAGGTAGGGTTTGGGTCGCGTAATTTGAGAAAATACGTCCGTGCAAGGGGTGTGCCGAGGGGAGTGTATTGACCTTACGTGTATGAAAATACGCACCGCTAAAATACGTACGCACACACGTAGTTCAGGATCTACCCCATTATTTGCATAAATCAAGCCACACCCCCATACCTGCATCTATTTCTACCCTCTGAAATCTCCCGGAGTGAAGAAATTAAAATTCGGCACGCACGGGCGAGGAGCAGAGAATTTATTGTAAACGGTGAGTCTGGATCCGGTCCAATGTCCACACCACCGCTATCCACCCATTTAGAAAGATAACATATGCCTACATTATATACGTCAGAGTATCAGTCTGATTTGCGCAAACAGGTTTTCTAAGCCTGAGCGTCGGGAAAACCCAAAAGGGAAAAAATTATAATTTTATAAAGAATCGACGTGTTCTTATCCAAAAAGCAGCATAAATAAAAGAAAAAAACAATTACAAAAAATATTTCTTATTGCCTTAATATATTTTGATATTCTTTGGAAACTTTACAAAAACAGATTCCTGATCGTAAATGCCCGCTCTCAATAAAATGTACAACAAAAGATCAGATTTACAGCCAATAGTTGTGGGAGGTTTTACGAGTTGTACATTTCAGACAAACTAGAATTAAAAAACATTTGCCAGAAATATGGCTTTCCCCTGGCACCAGTTATTTATTTTCCGAATCATCAAGAAAAACTCATTGGAATTCTTTAAGATACCAAAAAGCTTTCCATTTTACTGCATCCCGCTGTCAACGTTCAGTAATCTACAACATATTCCCAAAAATTGAATAGCAGATTCATGGTGATTATTCTGCAGTTTCCCACGGCACAGACAAAGCTGCGGGCTCCATCCGATTTATAGCTGGTAATTAATATCTCCCCGCTGAGCCCTCCCCCAGTTTAGGGAGTGTTTGTGGCTAGGAGCCTAAGAACCATCCTTCCGAGGATAGAGTTGAATAAACTTCAATCAACACCTCAAGTTCAATTCCAGCAGTAAGTCGTCAATTAAAACAAAAACAAAAAAAAGTTTTGTTGTGAGATGTTTTGATTGGTTGGCTGTTGGGGATAAATTAGGTGAGATTGGTCTTTATTGATTATTTTTTGATGTCTCAACTTCAGAATGACAATAAACAATGTCTTGCCATCAGGGAAGGGTCTGTTTATTGAATACTTACAGGCAGATAGACGGGTGGCTTATTCAAAGTAGTTTACAAAAATGTCAAAGTAATCCCATTAAAGAAATCTTACTAATATCTGTAGTAGACTTTAGGAAGTATGTAATTTACTGATTTCTCTTGGCTTGATTCATCTGCCTGCTTTTAGTGGCGTATAATCTGATCATGTTACAGTAAACAGAGAGTTTTTGGAACAGCTCTCTGAGCTCTGCCATGAGTTATGTCCATGAATCATGTTCTTGTCTTTAGTCACTTAGACTTAAATAACTTGTCTCCCATCTCTTATGCAGACTTTATGACAAAGGCTGCCCTAATTCAGACGTGTGGATCAGTAATCCATACGACCGCTGATCCACGTGTAGTTAGATAACCCAGGCCATCCTGTATAATAAACATTTTATAATAAACACCCCTGGCCAGGAACTGTCCCGTCTGACGGATCACATACGGGAGTAAAACGCGCATTACATTTAGATGGAACATGCACCCTCCCCTCCAGACACTTTGCATAGAGTGTTGTCATTTACTCTGAATCCACAGTGGCTCAGTGAGTAGAACTTGTGCCTCACAGCGCTGAGGTCATGAGTTCGATTCCCAGATTAGGTTTTATCTATTTGGAGTTTTATGTTCTCCCCGTGTCTGCGTGGGTTTCCTCCCACATGCTTGTAGGTTAATTGGTTGCTCCCATAATTAACCCTGATGTCTGTGTGTGATGTCTGTGTGTGGTGGGGAGTGTGACTCCAGGGGGAGTTAGTGATAAGTGTTCTCTGTATAATAAATGGAAGGTGGTGGGTTGGGGGAAGTTTGTGGAAGGGTTGTTTTACGGGGAGGGTGGTGAGAGTAGATGGGCCATGTGGTTCTTACCTGCCGTCACGTTCTATTATTCAAAACTAAAAGTCTTGTTACTTGTTACACATCTTTGATGATTATATTATATACAGCTCACTATTATATGTATTAATCATTAGAATATGTCCAGGTATGCAAATGGCTGAAGATATGACAGAGCAAGGTAAAGCAGTAACAGCTCAGCCATCCCTATAGGTCAACTTGAGGGTTCTTTAAATACCAGAAGGTTAAAAGAGACAACACAGGACAATTGTTAATCAACTGTAGTAATGAATGAAGAAGTAACCACAATACGTGAATAATACTTAGCTTTGGCTGGTGATTATTGCTTGATAATGTTTATCTAGGGTCCAGGAGCCCCTATCTCAGTTGTTATTGAGCGGCACTTCTGCAGTCAGTCCTGTAGGTGAGGCTGTGGAGCTGACCTTGTGCTAAGACCTCTATACCCCAAAAGCAACAGAGCGGGAGCTCCCTTCCTTATCACGTTATAATCATGTGTTAAGCCAGTTATTGGTATTTCTTATGTCATTTCTGCATTCCCCATATGTGCAGTGTATGGTAGCACTGCATAATGTTACTATCACGTAACCTCTGCTCATACCAAGCACATCCTTATCGGCATGTCTAGGCCTTGTAATGTCTGATTTTATAAACTTTTTAATGTTAATGCCCCTTTAAGTGCTAAAACTACTATAAAAATGAAAAGAAACTCATTACTGCCTCACTGTACTATGTTTATATTATACTCCATAATGTGATGTGACGCTTATTACTTTAAGTCTGATTAATTATGATTTCTCACAAAGGCTAGAGAACCGCTCAAAATGCACCAGATGCCGCCTTTATTATCCTGAGCAGTGTTTGTCGGCTGACAAGTTTCATGCGTGTGGCATTGTCAGGCTGACCGGGGACACTGAGGCGCGCTTGGCCGGTTGCCGCGGCTGTAGAGGAATCTGCTATGCATAAGGTCTGACCGCATTCATTCACAGCATGAGCTATGGCCCTACTACAAGACATAGAGGCGTCCAAGATGATGTAAAGACAGTGACTGTTCCTTTATTTCCCTGCCCTCCGCGTGATCACACAGCTGAAATGGAAAATGACATAGTCTTCCTTTACATATTGTAGGTAATTGTGCACTGATCTCTGCGTGGTGATCTCTGCGTGGTGATCTCTGCGTGGTGATCTCTGCGTGGTGATCTCTGTGTGGTGATCTCTGCGTGATGATCTCTGCGTGGTGATCTCTGCATGGTGATCTCTGCGTGGTGATCTCTGCGTGGTGATCTCTGCGTGATGATCTTTGCGTGATGATCTCTGCGTGGTGATCTCTGCGTGGTGATCTCTGCGTGGTGATCTCTGCGTGGTGATCTCTGCGTGATGATCTCTGCGTTTAGAATAACATTTGTGCAGATACGTCGTCCTTTATCATTTTTATTTGCGTAAGTTGGACCTACGTTCCCTTTACGTTTCAAGGCGTAGTGTATTTACGCTAGCGTATTTTCTAGACGCTATCCTCGCTCGTACGTACTTTGTCTGTCTTACGCTTTCCAAACCCTACCTTAACTTTTCAAAGCGTAACTCCTGCTGTACGCATGTAAGTGTCTCAGCCACGCCCATACTGTACGATTTAAATGCCTCCCCTCGCCTCTGAAGCGTAATTACGGGTGTCATATGGATGTCATGCCCCTTCGTTTGTAGTTATGCTGTTGATACGAGGCTGGTACGTACGTTCAGAGTTATGTTTTGTAACATCTGCTGCGCGCATGCGCTGTACATACAAAACAGTGTTTTTACGCTAGCGGGCGGAGCTCTGGATCGACCCGTTATTCTTTATGTAGGCGATAAGGAGAAGCGTTCCTGGGAGGTCACATTACAGAACGCAGGATGGACAGGGTAACCCACATGACATATAATGGTCAATTCAAATGTCTTTTACCACAAGCCGCTTCAGCCTTACACCCCAGTACAACTCCAGTATAACCCCAGTATAGCCCAGTACAACCCCAGTATAACCCCAGTATAGCCCCAGTATAACCCCAGTATAACCCCAGTATAGCCCCAGTATAACCTTCTTCCTATCAGGAAAACCCCTGTTTTGATTTTTCATCGTAGTTTATTATTAATATAGGGAATTGAACTTATGACCTCTGTGTGCAAAGAGGCAGAAGTGCAAACCATCTGAGCCACTGTGCTGGTCCCCGGAATTTATGGATTACTAATTTGTTAGAAATAGAATCCTATGAATTATTAGGTATTGAATGTAGGGCCCAATAGTTCCCCCACCGAGGGCACACAGACACCTTTGGGTATTGTTTCCCTTTCACGGTAGATCAGTATGAGCTCCTTGTGATTTGTTATGACTATTTCATTATTGGCGATATCATATGGCATCAGGCAAATATACCTCTGCAGTCTGACATTATAAAGATAGATTATGTGGTCTTTAACAGACTGCTCTGTTGAGGTGTTGCAGACCCTCCAACATGACCCATTCCATTATGTACAATAAACTCTGCTCCTCAGATTCCAACTGTAAGTTAGAGACAGATAGTTTTTTAAATATCACTTTCACCAGGTGAGTAACAGTTGGAAGCTCAGGTGCGGAGTATATTATACCTAATGGAATGGATCATGTTGGAGGGTCTGGGTGTTGTGTTTAATACACTTCAGATTCATCAGTTGTAAAACAATGGTTTCTAGAATGCTTTATAGAGGGTTTATAGCAGGGTTATATCCGGGAGACTCACAAAATTTGGGCAGTGCTCCTGGTATACCGGTAGAGCCGGCAAATCTCCTGCAAGTTCCTGACCAGCTATCAATATCTATTGTAATCCCCAGAGTTACTAGGGATGGGCGGTACTTGATGATGTCATCAAGCCCTACCCATCCCCTGGAACACTAGAGATTACAGGAGTGATTGACGGGGGTGGGGCTTAATGACTTGATTTGCATAAATTAAATCATTAAGTCCCACCCCTTGCAGAAATCTATGGCTTCCCTCCGGGTTCTCCCAAAGGGCAGCTTTAAAAAGTCGGCAACCTAATTTATAGTGGGTGATGTTTGCTAAAAAGCTGACTAGATGAAGCACAACATGTCCGTTCTGTGTCTAGCATTGTCTAGTGCAGGGTAACAATAATTTTTTTATTTTTTTGGCAAACAGGGACAATATTTTTGCTGTATCTCATTGCACAAAAGTTAAACTTTAAACTCTAATGTAGAGATGAGCTAGGGAACATCGTTTCTCAACTCTAGTTCTGTTTGCCCCATATACACCAGGGTTGCCGACTCTCTGGGAATTCCTGGGAGACTCCAAAATTCGGGGCAGTTCTCCCGGTATCCCAGGAAGGCCTGCAAATCTCCCGAGGCAGAAGTCCTGCCCTCCTGCCTGGCAACACTAGTATTCCTAGTTTTACTGGGGGACAGGGGACATGATGACGCAATCATCAAGCCCCGCCCCCATCCCTAGTAAAGCTAAGAAAAAGGGACAATGATACTCAAGGGGCGGGGCTTCTGGCAAAATTTGCATAAATCATGTCATTAAGCCCCGCCCCTTGCTGGCATCTATGGCTTCCCTTCTTAAACTTTCTTTAGAACCCAAAACAATCCCTGTCTGTATTTTTCAATGCTTAGCATAAGCTGTGTCCACGCAGAGAGCTCTAACAGGGGATTCCCTTTATTCTGCTCCTCTGTTTTTTCTCTTGTCAGAAGCTGTGACCTTATATTTAATTAAATGTACTTTTTAAAGTGAATTCACTTCTACAGCCTTAAAAAAAAAGAGGTATTTTTTTTTTTATTATTAACCTTCCTTTAATAATGCACTTTGTCCCTTTAGAAATCTCCCTTCCTACTGATTCATTATGTGTGGGTAAGCAGACCGTGACATGTTAAAAAGCATCTTGATAGTATTTGATATTCAGTACTAACAACATATCGAGTCATGGGAGATTTTTAAGGGGGGCAGAGGGGGAGGCAATCTGCATACTGGATGTGCCAAGACAGTAGGTAATTTGCATTTAGCATCCAGAAACACTCCGCTTGCAATCTGTCTCCCTTCACTGGGTTTTCATTTTTATAACCTTCACCAGATAAGAGGGAGTGAAGGCAATATCATTTGCCTGCAAAGCAAGAAGGGAGTTACAGCCTTGTAACCTTGGGTGATGAGAAGTTCATGTAACGCAGGGAACACATGGGTGATCACGGATTAGCGAGCCGCTGCATGTGTGCCCAGCAAATGCCCGCGGCCAGTGGATTGGCATAGTGGATGTTTCATTCAGTTCCACGGCCCTGTCCTAATCATAGGACCTCAGAGTCAGGATTACTGCATATTAGAAAGAAATGCAGCATTTCAGAAGATCCCATAGCTCAAGGCTACAAGATGAATGCCCACCATTATATGTCATTATATGAGGGCCACTACCTGGCCCCTAGGGTCTAGACTACTGGGGGATCATGCAGAGACAGGCACAAATCAGTGCATGTGCTGTACACGCACACACACCTCATGGGAGGACTGCATGAGAGCCAAGGGCACACGCAACAGTACCTGGAGGACTATGCTATCACGGCATAGAGCATACAGGCACAGAACAGGCAGCTCAATGCAGCCACGTGACCATACACAGTATGTTGGGCAGTGCAGGGGGGGACACTGTAATGTATACTGGGAATGGCGGCTGTGAATATAGGGGCTGATTCAGAGATACGATTTTCACGCAACTTAGGAGCGTATATCTAGAATCTTAGAAAATTTGCATAACTGCGCATGCGTAGTAATAGTGCAACGCCGTCTACGTAGAGGTTAGGAGCGTAAATTCGCTAAGAGCGTAACTTTGAATCGATCGCAAGCACTTAAGATCTTAAGTGCAGCGAAAGTTTAAGATCTTAAGGATTTACATGGAAATGGGAGGGGGGAGGCAGGGAAATGAGGGAAAGTGGGCGAGGACTGACACTTAGGATCTTAAATAAACGCTACTACGTCACTTAAGATCTCAAATGGAAGCGCAGAGTTAGGGTTAGTCAATGGTGGTCTAAGTTTAAGATCCACCGCTGTTTGCAAGGGGAGTGACTGTTTATGCAGTGGGCTGTAACCTGCTAAGATCTTAACTAAGGTGCGTATATTTGCGATCTTTTCGCAATCGCATCTCTGAATCACCCCCATTGTGTCTGAAACAGGGCTGCCTTCAGAATTGGTGAGGCCCGGGACACCCCCTATGTGACGTCATGTGACCTGAGCTACCATACAGGAAAATTCATCTCTGTGCATTGGCCCTGTAATGATGGCGGGCCCCTATCAGCTGCAGGCCCGGACCAGTAATCCACCCTTCCCTGATGGCAGCCCTTGTCTGAAATAGTGTGGAGTGTCCCTCCCCTGAATTAGACCTGACCTGTGACTGATGCAAATATATAACAGTGTCTATATCTGCGTCTGGATCAGGAGCACTTGTTTATTTCCGTAGAAGCCATGTATTAAATATACTGTTTATGTGAAAGACCGGATATTGCACACACAGGGTACATAAAATACATGGATAACTCATCCCGAGTGTGTGTTGTGATAGGACAGTGGGCCCATTACCTGAAATCAGGAGCAATGCCTATAGAACACAGCTCTCACCTGCTGGCACCACAATGGCAGAGAGACTTCACTGAGACATTATATATTTCCCATAGTAAGATAGAAAAATGCCTACGTGTCCTATACTAATGATCGCTCCCTCTTTCTGCTTGTATTCTGAAATGACTCATTTTTACATTTTATTGTCACTTCTCCACGGAAAATAATGACGGTTTGCATTTTTGCTAATAATAAAAACAATCCAGAAGCAAATAATCCCCATTCATGCCAGAAATGCGATTGTCACACATCGGATTGGCAGTTTTTGCATTAAAGTGATGGATCCAATGAACGTCAAGCTGCCACTCACCTGCATGCTTACAACATGGCGTCTCAGCGGTGACTGCTTGTCAGGATAAAATGTATGGGGATGTAAGCTCGCATGTACATGGCAGCTGTCACAGACGCTTGCTAATTTCACCATCAGAATACATTGGAGGGGTGTGACGGGAGTTTATTGTCAGACACAATGCTTTTAGTTTAGGATTGTCCTCTTGAGATGGTGACAGCAGAGACGATTTGCTGCTATGTTTAGGCTGTGGGGCATGGAGGGTAAGGATTAGGCTGCAGAGTATGGAGGGTAAGGATAAGGCTGCAGAGTATGGAGGGTAAGGATAAGGCTGCAGAGTATGGAGGGTAAGGATTAGGCTGCAGAGTATGGAGGGTAAGGATTAGGCTGCAAAGTATGGAGGGGAAGGATTAGGCTGCAGAGGATGGAGGGGAA
>WWET01000425.1:392250-407099 GCA_011038615.1 Limnodynastes dumerilii
CGCACAGGGGGAGTGTCGGGCCAGAGCAGCGATGTTACGCTGAGCGCTACAGCGCTCAGTGTAACATCGTAGCTCTGGATCAGGCCCTATGTAGTTACTATGTATTTACTAAGTGCTATAGGCCTGATTCAGAGCTACGCTGGGCCGCTGAATCATGGATTACGCCGGGCAACATCTGCCCGGTGCATGCGCAGAACGGCAAATATGCCGTGCTTATGCATACGGCCTCCAAAACTACGGTGGCGGCCGAAGCTCTGGATCTGGCCCTATGTAGGTATTATGTATTTACTAAGTACTATGAAGGCACTATGTAGTTAATAAGTACAATGTAGTTATTCTGTAATTACTAAGTACTGTGCAATAGCTACTGTGGATTTACTAAGTACTATGCAGTTACTCTGTAAGTGAGTATATCAGCATTTATGGGGATTCACATAATTAGGTTGATGTGTCTTGGGATGTTCTGGTTTAAGTTGCTTAAGTTACATCAAATCTTTAAATAACACGAACAATAGCTTCTTCCCTGTATGAAAATATGTCCTTAAAATAAAGTTGAAAGAAATTGTTTTTTTTTTTTTTTTTGTACTTTTATTCCAAGCATTCTTTTGCTTCTCAGCGCTAGTAATAACAGCCATTAGTGTGAAAGGATTAACTTTCCTTTTCTTGTGGGTCATTATAGAACAATTAAGGTTCTGATCTTTTTCTGAGAAGAAAAGAAAAAACAATTAGGTGCAGAATGATCAAAAATTCATAGGCCGTCCTCCACAAAAATAACAATAGCACATTTAACACAGGTAATTTACCAAAGTCGTTGTGTACTAGTCAGAAGATAATGGTTCTTTTAGTTAATTGATGTTGGTGTGGACAAAAGCTAAAGTTAGAAGTTTGAACAGTACTTTAGCATGATTAAAAAGTCTATATAAAACAAGCCTGTGAATTAAATGTAGTTATTCCAAGTGTTCATAAATCCAGGCATTGTGATCGTCTGGATCATTGTACAGTTTGGACCGGATACGGTTGCCGTATTTCGAACTTGGTACAGCTGCCAGCTGTAAGGAAATAGACATTTTCTATTGAGATGTGAACCTATTTCCGCGTTCCCAGTAGTGAGAGAATGCAGCGGTTGTTGTGGGTGAATTAGAGTTAGGCAGCGGCAGGTATAATGTTTGGTTTAGGGTTTAAGAGGAAGGTTAGGGTGAGGCTGCAAGGCGTGAAGTGTTAGAGCTGAACAAGGGGAAGGTTAGGCTGTGGGAGAGGTAAGGATAGGGCAATTGCCAGCAGTCTGCTTTCACCTGTAATACTTCTTCTTTGGAAAGATTTTGCTTGTTTAAAAGCATCAAATATTTGCATTTGGGCAATCCACTAAACGTTTATAGTCATTAACCAACTTTATAGTAATCCCATTGATCATCCGTTTGATTGGACGTTAGTTCCATCTTGATTAAATCTGCACCCGAGTTTTAAAATAAGTTGTACTGACCACCAAAGCAGACTCATTCCCAGGCTCATCATCATTATAGTCTATCGGCATTATTTTATTTGTGAATTTTACATACCGACCTGGCTGAAAACCTGTGTAAAAATTACAATAGTTGGTGAACTGATTTAATATGTCTGATTCACATTTGAAAGTCAGAGCAAACAGGTTGCTATAGTTTGTACTTTGAGCATCTTTGATGCTAGCAATTATCCCAGTGTTCCTGGACACCATTAAGGGACCATCTCCAATCTTAATACTGATATGTTCTGTACATTTTTGATAGGGCTTCACCCCTGTAGAGAGGAATAGACTTAGACCAGTAGTGGCCAAACTCCTTCCTCAGGAACTATCAACATGTTAATAATCCTATCACTTGTGGTTGTGTGATAAGACTTGGAAAACCTGCAATTTTGTTGGAGCCATGTTTGATCACCACTGATTTAAACACTCTACATAAAAGCTGCTTGTATCGAGGAACCCTATAAATTATAGTCTCAGACTGTCCTAGTGTGGGGTTCACTGATACCAGCAGAGGCTGCCACCATATATTTGCAGTTGCGTTACCCAGAGGCATGCTAGTTACACATCTAAGTGCTGGCTGTAGGTTTTATAATTAGAGGCATAAAATAAACAAAAAACAGTCTTGTAGATGGGAATGATCATGTAGGATTGTTAGAAGTCACATCAACATTCCGTAACCTGTTAAGAAAACATACTGTCTAATCCTTAGACCACTGTTGTTCCTGGTGGCCCTCCCTTAATGTTGTTTTCCTGTTGTTTCTTGCAGGTGCAGGAAGCAGTGTGCATCACAAATGTAACAGTGCCAAACATCGCATCATCTCACCAAAGGTCGAGCCAAGGACGGGAGGCTACAGTGCTCACTCAGAGGTACAAAATAACGATGTATCAGAAGGCAAGAATGAGCATAGTCACGGCAAATCCTCTAGCCGGGAGAAAAGAAACGGTAAAATGGCAAAGCCGGTGCTGCTTCATCAAAACAGTACGGAGGTCTCGTCAACAAACCAAGTGGAGGTCCCCGACACTACCCAGAACTCACCTGTGTCCATCAGCAGCGGCCTAAATAGCGATCCAGACATGGCCGACAGCCCTGCGGTCACTGGCGTCTCTAGCATGGCCGTTGCTTCCGTCATGGGGAGCCTCTCCCAAAACGCCACTGTGTTTATGTCTGAAGTCACCAACGAAGCGGTGTACACCATGTCCCCAAACGCCGGTCCCAACCAACACCTCTTGTCCTCCGACACAACCACCCAGGGACTCGTACTGGCGGTGAGTTCAGATGGTCACAAGTTTGCCTTCCCTACAACAGGGAGCTCCGACAGCTTATCAATGCTGTCCGCCAACGTCTCCGAAGAGCTTGTATTGTCCACCACCCTCGATAACAGCAGAAAGATACCCGAAACCACTATGAATTTCGACCCAGACTGTTTCCTCAACAACCCAAAACAAGGGCAGACATACGGTGGAAGCGGCCTGAAAGAAGACAACATTAGCACGAACATGCGAAGGTCATCCAGCACAGAGCGCAGTTACGCTTTCAACGCCACCTTAGCGAAGGAGATAAAGACGGAAGATACAACGTTTGAGCAGCAGCTATCGAAGGAGAGCTTTCCATCCACGTCATCGAACACCCTGACGCTCACTCCTGGCTCCAGCTTGCTCCCGTCCGGGGGAGGGCTCAGTCCTAGCACCACGTTGGAGCAAATGGATTTCAGTGCAATCGATTCCAACAAAGATTATTCAACCAGCTTTAACCAGACGGTTCAGAGTCCCCACGTCCATCAGACCCCATCCCCTAGCTTCTTTTTACAAGACGCCAGCAAAGCAATGCCTATGGAACAGAACTCCCACAGCAGCATGAACGACTCCAACAACACGTACGTCAACGCGATGGGGATTCCCAACGTCAAGACCGAAGCATCCAGTCAAACGCCAACCAACTGCAATGGTTCCATAGACCAAGCAAGGATAGAGTCAACATCTTCCCTCCAACTTATGCAGTTCCAGGCAAACTTTCAAGCGATGACCGCCGAGGAGGTTCCAATGGAGACGTCACAGCAGACGGAAGGGAATGAGAGCATTCTGAAACCTGGTGACCTTCAGGCGTGCAACGCTGAGCATTATATGCAGTCGGAAAACAATGCGTCCATGAGGAACGGCAATGGTCTGCCAATCTTGCAGGGGAACATGGTGCAAGGACTCTATCCTGTTGCTCACCAGGCGTTGAGTAACTCTTCCAACATGGAGCTCAACCTAGACCATTTTGATATCTCCTTCAGCAACCAGTTCTCCGACCTTATCAACGACTTCATATCGGTAGAGGGAGGGAGCAACACCATTTACGGACATCAACTGGTGACCGGAGAGAGCAACGTGTTGCCTCAGGCCGAGGACGGCAACAGGCCCGTGTACGCTCAGGCTGAAATGTGCATACCTTGTTGCAGCCCTCAGCAATCAAGTATGCAGCTAAACAATTCTGAAACTGCCACCACCATGGCTTACATGCATGTTGCTGAGGTTGTATCAGCTGCCGCACAAAGTACCCTGGGGATGCTGCAACAAAGTGGACGACTGTTTATGGTGACAGATTACTCTCCTGAGTGGTCGTATCCTGAGGTGAGATTCCATCTATCACATCATATGTATGTCATGTGGGCTGATAGGCACCTAGGACCTGTCTACAAAATCGTGCATGCGGTTATGGAACCCCTACAGGATTAGCATGTAACGAAAGTGGGACGCTCTGTTTATTATGTGGTCAGGTGACAGACAAACAGAGCAAAGTATATTTACACCTTGCCAAAAATATGTGGCACCACAATGCACTGCAGCTGGTGGCTATAAAATATACAGAAATGTATATTTAGATTTAGGAAGAGGTGTCCCCCGGATCTACTCTAAAATCTGAAGGTGTGTAGCCGAGGGGTCCAAAATCAGAAGTAACAGCCAAGTAAAAGGGAGCAAGAGCTACACTTTGGTAACCATGTAGAACTACAGGGAAAGCCAACTTAAAATCTTGGAGCTTGGAGCAGAGAAGGGAGAGGGGGGACATGATAGCAGCTTTCAAATACATCAAGGGTTGTGACCAGCTAGAGGAGGGTACCATTTTTCAAAAGAAAAGGTGTAATAGAACACGAGGGCATGAATATAAACTGGAGGGTGATAGATTCAGAGGAAATGTGCGGAAAAATTACTTCTCTGAAAGGGTGATAGATAAGTGGAATATTCTCCCATCTGAGGTGGTTGAGGCCAATACAGTAGAACAATTTAAACATCCTTGGGATAAATATAAGGGTCTCCTAAATTGTAACCCAAACTGAGGGTAAATAGGGTCTAGGGTCAGTATAGTTTTCAATAAACAAATGGGCAGACTGGATGGGCCGTGTGGCTCTTATCTGCCGTCACTTTCTATGTTTCTAAAATGTGCAAACAGAATTAGAGCGGTGAACAGCTCAACTTTAAATTAGAGTTTAACCATAAAGCTGTTTAGTGTTAGTGTGCAATAAGCAACCAGTGTTTTCCCTGCATGCAAACAAATAATCCAGAAAATGATAGGAATAATTTGCACCTCCATATTACAGCATAGTTAGTCCAAGTAAAGATGTGGACATTTTAGTGCTGTTGGAGCGTATTCACAGATCTGTTTTCAGGTGGAGTTGCGTGCGTATATTTAGGTACGGTGTAACAACGCATGCATAGTAACTTTATTTACGTAAGTTACGTTGATTATACGCACGTAATTGCTTTAGGTACAGACATGTGAATCGCACTTGGGGACATATGTACGGAGGGGCGGGGTAGAAATACGTACTTGAAAATTTACATGAAATTGGGTGGGGGAGGCATTTAAATGACCGCTTGAGGGCGTGGCAATACTGAATCGCACACACGGAAGACATATAGGCACGTAAGTAACGCACACACGTAAAGATCAGAGCGGTCTATGGAGGTGTAAGTCTACGATTACACGGCGGGAGAGGGGAGTGTCTTGGGTGTTGGTGGGTGTGGCCTTGCTACGTGCGTTCTTATAACTGTGTACTTTTAAAAAACCGGATCTGTGAATACTGCCCGTTACTCCTAAGTCTGGATCAGCCCCTAGTGGAGTATTTGTGTACTACATACAACATCAACTTGCATGCTTCTCCTTGCAAGAATTCATTTGCACCCCCTAGTTTTTCCGAAAGCACCCAAGGAAAAGTACAGCTACACAGTAGTCTCAGTGACCCACATAGCCATAAATAATATTATATGCTGTGTATTTTATGAAAAATGACAATTATACCTTTACATCATTGGATTTCTTATTTTGCTGTTAATATTAAGCTTTGGTTTCCAATCCCTCTCATTCCATTGTACGGTGGAGCTGAGACATCTCTCTCCAGCACTGAGCGCAGTAATATTTTATATGTGTGGCATTAAATGCTCAGAAATCCGGTAGAAGGTTCTTGTTTGATGTCACAATATGATAGACCATCTGGCAGGAATAATTGTAGTCTTGTAATGAATACAGGGAGTCTGCTGTCTCCTGGGAGACTCAAGCACATCTCTAATATTCAGCTTATTATTTACAGGTATTTTAAGAGCACGGTATCCGAAACCTGGACTATTAATAGTACTCGCAATTACTTCACAGCCAGCGCCTGATTAAAATCAATAGAAACTTACTAGAGGAAAATCTGATTACTCAAACAAAACTTTCCAAATAATATATTTCATTTGGGTTGTTTTGTGACATTGCTGGATATGTGCAAAGGAAAATAAACTTTTGGGTATAATATCTAGCAACCTGTCATTGGTAAAACAGATCACTGAGACATAAAGAAAATGGACGGGATCGCTCCAATAGCAGTAACAAATAAGATCTTACATGGGGTACTGGGCTCCTTGGGACATTATATCTCTCCCTCTCCTCCATATGCACCCTGACCACCCACTTTTAAGAAGAATGGTTGGGCTCCTGGAACTGTCATTTGTGTCATTGCGAAATCTTTCACCATGCTGCCATCTTATTCACTGGACCTACATTATCTTTAACTACTGTAAATAGTAAATGTATATGTAATCTAGATATAAACATAGAAATTATGGCAGATAAGAGCCACCTAGCCCATCCAGTCTGCCCAGTTGTTTATTTAAAACAATAATGACCCTAGACTCTATTTACCCTCAATTAAGTTTGAGATTTAGGATATTCTTATATTTATCCCAAGCATGTTTACACTGTTCTACTGTGTTACCCTCTACCCCTCAGATGGGAGAATATTCCACTTATCTATCACGCTTTCAGTGACGTCATTTTTCCACACATTTCCTCTGAACCTACCACCCTCCAGTTTATATTCATGCCTTCGTGTTCTATCAAACCTCTTCCTCTGAATAATGCCCCCTCCTCTAGCCGGTCACCCTCCAGTTTATATTCATGCCCTCGTGTTCTATTACACCTCTTCCTTTGAATAATGTCCCCCTCCTGTATATGGTTACAGTTCTTGATATATGTAACAGATTCTATCATATTCCCCCTGGCCCTTCCCTGCTTCAAGCTATACATGATTACTTCCTCTAGTCTCTCTCTGTATGGTGTGTGACACAGGCCATGCACCATTGTAGTTGCTCTTCTCTGCTCCAAGCTATACATGATTACTTCCTCTAGTCTCTCTGTATGGTGTGTGACACAGGCCAGGCAC
Source organism: Limnodynastes dumerilii (assembly GCA_011038615.1). NCBI lineage: Eukaryota > Metazoa > Chordata > Amphibia > Anura > Limnodynastidae > Limnodynastes > Limnodynastes dumerilii. Next base: position 399,433 of record WWET01000425.1, read on the forward strand.
CATGTAGTTGCTCTTCTCTGCTCCAAGCTATACATGTTACTTTCTCTAGTCTCTCTGTATGGTGAGTGACACAGGCCAGGCACCATTGTAGTTGCTCTTCTCTGCTCCAAGCTATGCATGTTACTTCCTCTAGTCTCTCTCTGTATGTTGTGTGACACAGGCCAGGCACCATGTAATTGCTCTTCTCTGCTCCAAGCTATACATGTTACTTCCTCTAGTCTCTCTGTATGGGGTGTGACACAGGCTATGCTGCATTGTAGTTGCTCTTCTCTGCACGGTCTCTTATGTATTTATGTCCTTTTGGAGATCTTCAGTTGCTTCTTAAGTACGATCTTTTCCTTAATGACCTACTATGTAGATTGACTCAGTGCGGTCTTTAAAGACTGCACAGAGTAGTTTAGGCAGAAGGAGGCGCTAATGTTGTCTTGGGGTGGTTTTAGTCAGGGTATATATTTTAGCCGGGGAGGGTGGGGGGATGCTTTCTCTGTGCGTAATTTCCTTCTTAAGATGGTTACTTAAGGAAGCCCTATGGCAATCTTAAATGCCATAAGGTTCCTAAAAACGGGGGCAATTTGAGGGGCAGTGTGGGTGAGTTACGTGTGGATCTCTTAATTGAGAATATGGTCCATGGCCTCCAGAACTGACCCCAGTATTCCAGGTGAGGCCGCACCAGTGACCTATAAAGTGACATCACAACTTCTCTCTCTGCTACTAATCCCTCTCTCTATACAACCAAGCATCTGACTCGCCTTTCTCATTGCTGTGTTACATTGCTTGTCTACCTTTAAGTCACATGAAATAATGACGTCTTCTTCCTTTCCTCCTCATAGTTTCTAATGTAGGTCCGTGGACGATATATCGAGCTTTTGGGTTTTTGCCCCCCAAGTGCAGAATTTTTTTTTTTTTTTTGCATTAAACTGCAGTTGCCGCACTTCTGACCATTCCTCTAGGCTACCCAGGTCACCCCTCTTTTAGTGTCCGCCCTGTCACGTATCTTTGTGTCATCCTATCTGCTTATCTGTTCCACCTTATCTGCTTATATATTCTCTAGAGTTTGCTGGGATTTGAAACGCATAACTCTGCCCCCAGGCCTGTCACAGCATTATAGTGCTTTCTGGAGGTAATTCCCGTGTGGAGTATTTGCATATATATCTAATGGGACCATATTAACATATCTTTATTGCACATTGTGTAACATACTTTAATCTACTGATTCACTGCCTCAGACAAAGAACAGTGGTAGCGTGTTTATATCTGAAGATCCCCTCTCCCCCTTTACTAGACATAGAGGACTGAGAGCCAATCATTCACAGAGGAGACCATATCAACCCCCTAACATTTATCTGCTGCGCTCCTGCGAAAAAATAATTTTCTCCTATAAAGTAATTTCTTAAATGGGAGCTTGTTATATGCAAATGGCGGTAATAATCCTGAAACACCTGTTTACTATTATTAAGCTGGCTGCGCGGGACATAATGTATTCATAGACCTATCTTCATTTCACTTTCCTTAAAGTGAAGTTTTTATTTTACATGTAAACTGTTCTCTTACACTGCTCCTCGCACCTAACTCACAGATTATGTGTACATAAGGGAACACAAGAGACTCATAGACATTGGCTCTCATAGCACCAATAAGCCCAACCCCCATCCTAAAAGGCCAGGATACATAGCCAAGGGTAAGGGGGGCAAGGCTAAATGACAACAGGTATAGGAAACTTTTTGCACTACAAATCCCAGCATGCTGCAACAGCAAAGGCATAGCGTATACCTGGCAAAGCATGATGGGGCTTGTAGTTTCACAACACCTCTCCCTAGTGTATCAGTATGTTTTATTGCTACAGGTCTGTCCTGCCTGTGGCTCTCAAGGTGCTGTGAAACTACATTTCCCAGCATGTTCTAACAGCATAGGTGCATCTGATAGTTGGTAACTTGTTTTATTACACCTGGAGAGACACTCATTGGTCAGGCTTGATGTAGTACATTTCTGGAGGTGGAAGGTTGAATTTGATTGGTTGCTAGGGGCACTAAATGAACAACTTCTTTTGTTATTTACAAAATTTAGACCCACTGTTGAGAACTCACTGACCCTTTTGCAAAAATAACATTCTAATCCCTAAAAGCAAGGCAGGGTACATACTAAAGGATTTTATGACGATCCAGCATCTTGCCAAATCTGTAGTAATGATTTAGAGCCCTGACCATTAACGGTGCCCCGTACACACCTAGGTGCTGATTCAGAGATGCGATTGCGAAAAGATCACAAATATACGCATCTAATGTTAAGATCTTAGCAGGTTCCAGCCCACTGCATAAACAGTCACTCCCCTTGCAAACAGCGGTCGATCTTAAACTTAGACCACCATTGACTAGCCCTAACTCTGCGCTGGCAGTTGAGATCTTAAGTGACGTAGTAGCGTATATTTAAGATCCCAAGTGTCAGCCCGCACCCACTTTCCCTCATTTCCCTGCCTCCCCCCGCCCATTTCCATGCAAATCCCTAAGATCTTAAAGATTCGCAGCACTTAAGATCTTAAGTGCTTGCGATCGATTCACACTTACGATCTTAGCGAATTTACGCTCCTAACCGCTATGTACATGGCGTTGCACTATTACTACGCATGCGCAGTTTTGCGAATTTTCTAAGATCCTAAATATACGCTCCTAAGTGCCGTGGAAATCGTATCTCTGAATCAGGCCCCTAGTTTCCTGAGGATCATTTTACAAGCTGTTCATATAAACCTTTGCTGCAATGATAGGCTCGTCCACAAGGTGGCGCTAAGCAAAAATATGAATTGAATTGTTGCAGTGAAGATCGTGTGTAAGGACTAAGATGTTCTCCAGGTATAGGGTCATCACTGATCGTGTAAAATTAGTTGCTCCCAAAACTAATAATATCCCATGATTAATCGACCACTGAAAAATGACAATACTGAAGATCTTTCAGTGAGAGGTTACATTCAGGTTGGTGAAATTCTTACTGCTCTGAATTCAAAGAGCACATATGAACTTGTTCCCTTTGTCATATAATGTCGCTGTTTCCTAGAATCTAGTCCTTGAGTGCTTTAAATAAGGTCAAGTGCTCTGACTATGCTGTATCTGCAATGCATTGTGCTCCCTCTAGTGGCTGATTGAGGTAAAACAACATGAAAAGTTCTTTGAGAACTTTGTTAGACGTGATACATTGTACTCTATATTTAGCTACTATTATAGAGTTTCTTACAATTGCTTTTAAAGCGAAATAACACAGAGATAGACTGACAGTGTTTCCAGTCAACCCACAGGTACTAAGAGTCCTATAGTGCTCTGTCCATCAGTTCTTTTATTATGTGTACTGATAGCTGGACAGATCCGAGCCACTATCGGGGGGGGGGACAGCCGAGAATATTGTCCTGGGCCTGGAGCTTATGGGGGCCACTGATACTAGACTAGCTCTGCAGCAGCAGATATCGACGGTATCAGAGTTGTTCATTAGCGGCCAATGCGCAAGGACGAATTTCTCTGACAACCGAACCGCTGTTAAAGCAGGTCGCCGATGATGTCACAAAGATACACACCTCGAAACGTGTTTCTTTTTTTTTACATAGTTAATCAACATAAATATATATAGCTTCCTGAAGTCTCCAATTTTAAAAGAAAAAAAATATAAACATACACAGGTGATAAAGTGTAAAATTTAAAGTGGCGGAATTAAAATGAAGAAATAATGGAAGGTTTTCAGTTAAATCAGTGGGAGAAGGGACGGTATGGCTTCCCCCGCATACCCTCTCACTTTAAGCTATATATATGTATATACAGACCCTCCAACATGACCCATTCCATTAGGTACAATATAATCCTCTCCTGAGCTTCCAACTGTCACTCACCTGGTTTAAATGAATTAACTAATATTTAAAAAACGATTTGCCTCTTCAACAAAGGAGGTTACCATAGTAACTGACAGTTGAAGACTGAGGAGCAGAGTATTCTGTACCTAAAGGAATGGGTCATGTTGGAGGGTCTGTATTTGTTTTACAAAATAAATTATCATCAAGAGTCTCATAATAAAAAAAGAACTTAATAATCACTAATAACATAAGCGCAAAGACAATATTTATTGAACAACAGGCCCTGTGTGGACTGTCCCTCTCCCCTGCTGCAATGATGTCACAGAAGCAATGATGACAGTTGTATTATAAGCAGGGACAATGCAGGAGGACAAGCCTTTTGACAGCGGGATACAGATGCTAGAAAAAGAAGGATGTTCGCAGATGCCAGGAATAGTCTACGTTGTGTTCATTTGACCTAGTTCATTTCTAATTGCCTGTGATTCAGATATATATATAAAAATCTGGAGACAGGTAAAGCGGAAATTCTAAATAGAAGTGTCTGTATTAAGTAGTACATTTATTACTTTGTAGGCATTCATTTAGCCTATTCTACTAATTATTATCTCCTTTTCAATACCTCTCTGGAAGGAAACAAATATGGCTGTCACAGCTCTCAGCAGGCCATGTAATAGCAACGGTCACAGGCTAAATAGATTTAGAGGGTTGTTCCAAAAGATCTTGGCTGACTACTTTCTTCTGAATGGTTGTCGTGGTAATTCTCTTATACTGTGGACAGTCTTCAGGGGGGGAGGGTAATTACCACGCTACCATCTTGATTTGTGGCGGAAAATATCTATATCTATTTTTATAATTAAATCAGCTTCGTTTTCTATTAGAGTACCAGTGTAATGACTCTATGCTGCTAAACATTTATACCTCATGAAGGAAAGATCATTAGAATGAAACCATTTGTGTGCTGATCGTCAAACAATAATTAACTAGATCACAGTCAAATGAAAGCCTTATGATATATCCACCCTCAGCGTGTGTAAAATTGCATTGGGACTACCCACACACATCTGTAATATAGTGTAAAGCAGCAGGCGCGATCTCAGGAATGTCAGGTGCCTTCGTTAGACAGCAAAGTTACATTTAATTAAACACTGGAGATGTCTGTTACATCTGGATTGGCCCAGCTGGGCTATTGTATGCGATAGAATGACAGCCAGATAGGACGTGAGGGGGAAAACGAGGAGGATTCTGTCTAATCAGGAATCTTCCATTCTGTTATTATGTATGAAAATGAAGAGATCTTATATAAACAGTAAATGTATCTGTGGGACGTATACACATTGGAGGCTGCATTTACTGACAGAATAAATCATAAAGTACTTTCTTTTGTTTTATGACTTTAAATAGCAAGTTACGTACCTAATAATTCCCCATCACAGCTTAGTGGCCCAAGAAATGTGACACAGGCAGAGGCAGGCAGCGTAGACCCTTATCGTGTCATATCGCAGTTTAGATACTGGCCCTTTGGTCACTATGGCAACAAGCACATCAACAAAAGCAACAAGTAACGCTGCTAATGATTGGCCGTCTCATTGGTGGATATGTATTATGTCGGCAGGGTACCAGGATGACAGGTCTGTGGACGTCATTGTGTCCCTTCATGACACCGACATAAAAAAAACTAAGTGTCAGCCTTACAATATTCTAACAGACAGGAGTTGGGTAAATGACCCTGTCAGTGGAACCTGTTGGCCATTTAGTTCTGGCAGATTAGATGTCAATTTTATGTCCTCGCCGCTTCATACCACACCCAGAGTCTGGCGTATCTACAAATGGCAACCGTGAAAAACCGTATTCCTGATCCAGATTTAGGAAGTAAGGACCTGATTCACACTTAAGAATCTTCTTAAAATAAGAACTTAAAGTCACTCCTGGGCAAAACCATGTTGATTGCAGGGGAATTCATTTAATTGTATTCTTTGCATGCAGGGATATATCTTTGTATGGCTTACTGCACACAGATACTGACCAGCTTTACTGTTATTTAGACTTGGGCTGGGAAATATCACCTCTCAACTCTAATACTGTTTGCAACAGATGAAATATGACTCCCCTGCAATCACCATGGTTTATCCCAGGAGTGACTTTAAGTTCTTATTTTAAGAAGATTCTTAAGTGTGAATCAGGTCCTTACTTCCTAAATCTGGATCAGGAATACGGTTTTTCACGGTTGCCATTTGTAGATACGCCAGACTCTGGGTGTGGTATGAAGCGGCGAGGACATAAAATTGACATCTAATCTGCCAGAACTAAATGGCCAACAGGTTCCACTGACAGGGTCATTTACCCAACTCCTGTCTGTTAGAATATTGTAAGGCTGACACTTAGTTTTTTTTATGTCGGTGTCATGAAGGGACACAATGACGTCCACAGACCTGTCATCCTGGTACCCTGCCGACATAATACATATCCACCAATGAGACGGCCAATCATTAGCAGCGTTACTTGTTGCTTTTGTTGATGTGCTTGTTGCCATAGTGACCAAAGGGCCAGTATCTAAACTGCGATATGACACGATAAGGGTCTACGCTGCCTGCCTCTGCCTGTGTCACATTTCTTGGGCCACTAAGCTGTGATGGGGAATTATTAGGTACGTAACTTGCTATTTAAAGTCATAAAACAAAAGAAAGTACTTTATGATTTATTCTGTCAGTAAATGCAGCCTCCAATGTGTATACGTCCCACAGATACATTTACTGTTTATATAAGATCTCTTCATTTTCATACATAATAACAGAATGGAAGATTCCTGATTAGACAGAATCCTCCTCGTTTTCCCCCTCACGTCCTATCTCTCTGTCATTCTATCGCATACAATAGCCCAGCTGGGCCAATCCAGATGTAACAGACATCTCCAGTGTTTAATTAAATGTAACTTTGCTGTCTAACGAAGGCACCTGACATTCCTGAGATCGCGCCTGCTGCTTTACACTATATTACAGATGTGTGTGGGTAGTCCCAATGCAATTTTACACACGCTGAGGGTGGATATATCATAAGGCTTTCATTTGACTGTGATCTAGTTAATTATTGTTTGACGATCAGCACACAAATGGTTTCATTCTAATGATCTTTCCTTCATGAGGTATAAATGTTTAGCAGCATAGAGTCATTACACTGGTACTCTAATAGAAAACGAAGCTGATTTAATTATAAAAATAGATATAGATATTTTCCGCCACAAATCAAGATGGTAGCGTGGTAATTACCCTCCCCCCCTGAAGACTGTCCACAGTATAAGAGAATTACCACGACAACCATTCAGAAGAAAGTAGTCAGCCAAGATCTTTTGGAACAACCCTCTAAATCTATTTAGCCTGTGACCGTTGCTATTACATGGCCTGCTGAGAGCTGTGACAGCCATATTTGTTTCCTTCCAGAGAGGTATTGAAAAGGAGATAATAATTAGTAGAATAGGCTAAATGAATGCCTACAAAGTAATAAATGTACTACTTAATACAGACACTTCTATTTAGAATTTCCGCTTTACCTGTCTCCAGATTTTTATATATATATCTGAATCACAGGCAATTAGAAATGAACTAGGTCAAATGAACACAACGTAGACTATTCCTGGCATCTGCGAACATCCTTCTTTTTCTAGCATCTGTATCCCGCTGTCAAAAGGCTTGTCCTCCTGCATTGTCCCTGCTTATAATACAACTGTCATCATTGCTTCTGTGACATCATTGCAGCAGGGGAGAGGGACAGTCCACACAGGGCCTGTTGTTCAATAAATATTGTCTTTGCGCTTATGTTATTAGTGATTATTAAGTTCTTTTTTTAT
>WWET01000425.1:417997-432013 GCA_011038615.1 Limnodynastes dumerilii
TATCTCCACCTCACCCTCTGACCCCAGCCAGTGTGTTCCTCTCTCTCTCTCTACCCGCCCCAGTATCTCCATCTCCCCCTCTGATCCCAGCCAGTGTGTTCCTTCTTTGTATCCGCCCCAGTATCTCCATCTCACCCTCTGATCCCAGCCAGTGTGTTCCTCTCTCTGTATCCGCCCCAGTATCTCCATCTCACCCTCTGATCCCAGCCAGTGTGTTCCTCTCTCTGTATCCGCCCCAGTATCTCCATCTCCAGTATCTCCATCTCACCCTCTGATCCCAGCCAGTGTGTTCCTCTCTCTGTATCCGCCCCAGTATCTCCATCTCGCCCTCTGATCCCAGCCAGTGTGTTCCTTCTTTGTATCCGCCCCAGTATCTCCATCTCACCCTCTGATCCCAGCCAGTGTGTTCCTTCTTTGTATCCGCCCCAGTATCTCCATCTCACCCTCTGATCCCAGCCAGTTTGTTTCTCTGTATGTACCCGACCCACTCCATCCATCTCACCCTCTGATCCCAGCCAGTGTGTTCCTCTCTCTGTATCCGCCCCAGTATCTCCATCTCACCCTCTGATCCCAGCCAGTTTGTTCCTCTCTCGTGTGTCAGATAATCTGCCGTCTTCTTTTCCTTCAGCAACCTTCGACGCTGTGACACTCACACAAGATCTTCTCCCCCGCAGTGTCTGCTCCTGTGACCATCAGGAATTACTCCCAGTTTTTCTCATTCTAAAAGGTCTTTAGTAAACTTACAAAGATTGGGCCGTGTTCACACCTAAGAGTGAGTGAGGTGCGGACAGATCCGGATTTACATAGATTGTGTGAAATATAAGCACCTAAGAAGCAGAAGCATTGGCTATACATTGGCTGTCTAACTGACACCTGTGTATCAGAGGGCAATTCCAGAAGCAGTGATAGATCAGACATACAAAGCAATGGGAAAGGGGAGTCCGATGCAGAGGGAGAGGAATCAGTAGCAGAAAGAGAGAAGTAGTAATGTCACTGGTGGAAATACATTAGAGACTGTGCAGAGAAGAGCAGCTACAATGGTGCATGGCCTGTGTCACATACCATACACAGAAAGACTATAGGATGTAATCTGGTATAGCTTGGAGCAGAGAAGAGCAACAAAAATGGTGCATGTCCTGTGTTATACACTATACAGAGAAAGACCAGAGGAAGTAACATGTATAGCTTGGAGCAGAGAAGAGCAACAAAAATGGTGCATGGTCTGTGTTATACACTATACAGAGAAAGACCAGAGGAAGTAACATGTATAGCTTGGAGCAGAGAAGAGCAACAAAAATGGTGCATGGTCTGTGTTATACACTATACAGAGAAAGACCAGAGGAAGTAACATGTATAGCTTGGAGCAGAGAAGAGCAACAAAAATGGTGCAAGTAACATGTATAGCTTGGAGCAGCGAAGAGCAACTAAAATGGTGCATGGTCTGCGTTACACACTATACAGAGAAGGACCAGGGGAAATAACATGTATAGCTTGGAGCAGAGAAGAGCAATTACAATGGTGCATGTCCTGTGTCACACACAGAAAGACTAGAGGATGTAATCATGTATAGCTTGGAGCAGAGAAGGGACAGCGGAGATATGATAGCAGCTCTCACATATATTAAGGGGGTAACCGGGTACAGGAGGGGGCATTATTCACATGCAGAGAAGTATTAGACAAGGCTGCTGTGCTGACATTGGTGGGTAGGAGGTATAAAGGAAACGTTACTTCATTAAAAAAATAGAAGATACAGATAATAGCCTCTGATTAGAGGTGGTGGAGGTGAATGTAGTAGAGCATTGTAGACATGCTTGGAATAAACATAAGGGTATCCTATTTCTTAAAAACAAAAAGTATAAAATAAGGTCTAGTTCCATTATGGATTTAAACAAATGAAAAGTGGACAGAATGGATGGGACTTCATGTTCTAGATTTCTGTGTTTCTAAGTTCTACAAACAAATAAGAATTATTATAGATAGATACAATGCTTGTTCCCTTACATTGCCTAGTACCGTATAACACAGCTAAGAAAATACATGGAAACAACTCAACATGCTTTGCTAAATGCTGGCCACAAGATGGCGAAGTTGCATCTCAGGAAAATATAAAGTGATGGAGTCAGAGAATGCTTATATGCAGGATTTGCACAGGACCTGGCATACATCGATTGGTTGCCGAAACTATCAATCACTTTCCACTGAAGGAAATATAATGGCCACTACTGAGATGGGATCCCCCTTTAAGATGAACATAGGTGGGCATTAAGGCCCGTATTCATACCTAAGGGTGAGTTAGGTGCAGACAGATCCGCACATAACTCACCCATCCTACCCCTAACCCCGCCACCCATTTTTAGTTACTTTATGGCACTTACAAGTATCAAAGGGCTTCCTTATCTTACCGACTGTAGCTTCCTTCTTAAGAAGAAAACTACGCATGGACAATGCCTGTAATCTAAATCCCTCCCCCTCCGACTTCTACCCAGGGGTGTATCTATGGGTCTCCATCATGTGCCACCAGCCCCCCTCCTCCCCGTACTCCATCATGCGCCAGCCCCCCCTCCCATCATGTTTTTATTTTTTTCTTACTTACCTTACCGCTTCCTCCGTGGTGCGCTGTCTCTTCCTCCTCCACACTCCGGAGACCGGCCGGCAGACAGATCATACAGGAAGTTCCTGTATGAGTCGCCTGTGGCAGTTACACCGAGCAGCTGAAATCACCATTCTATGTAACTTCCACGGCAGCTCATGCAGGAATCTCCTGTATGAGCTGCCTGCCTGCCGGTCTCTGCCACTTCCCCTGTTCCAACGTCTATGTCCCTTAGCCATCGCCAGGCGGTGTCCCCCTTTGGCTGGTGGGTGCCATCCTGGCCAGGGGGCAGATACACCTCTGCTTCTACCTAATCACTCCCCAAGATGACATTAACACGTCTCTATCTATCTAAACTACTCCTTAAAGACCGCACGTAGGCAATCTACATACTTAACTGGTATGTAGATTGTGTAAATGATCTACGCTTGCGTGATATGTCATTTTGCAAATCTGTGCACCTAAGAAGCAAAAACTTCTTAGGTGTGAATACAGTCCTAAGTGCTTAGATGTCATATGTAAAACAATGCATGCTATAATGTTTCAAACAGTAGAGGTAAGTGTTCACAGCAGTACCTTCAGTACCTTTCCTCATAGTCCTTTCAACCTTTCCCTCATAGTAAAGGAAGGACTTCATCTGTGAACATTTACCTCTACTGATTGCAAAATAATTTTCAGGGTCACGTTGCATGCAATTTGTGCTATTGTCTCTATACCTTAGAACTAGAATCCTTTCTAGGGAACACAATATCGTGCTTCTTGTGAATATAGGGGACAGTAGGTGTTAACCCCTCAGGGTTGGTGACCGGCAGCTGTTCCGAGGGAGCGCAGGTTGGGAACTTTCTCTTTCTATTATTGTCTCATTGACCAAGGCTGTCTGCACATAAGCAACATTTCCAGACCCTTTATTGAGTGGATCCAAACGTTAAAAGTTAGTCCAATAGTCTCAAATAAGTGGTAGAGTCTGTTATCATTAACCTGGACCTATACATGTCTTATAGATAGTACAAATGATCGGTTTAAAAGCCATTTTCAGGATCACAGGTGACTCAAGTGGTTAGCACTTCTGCCTCACAACACTCCAGTCATGAGATCGGATTCCCAGACTAGGCCTTGTGTGTGTGGAGGTTGTATATTCTCCCTGTATCTGCCAGGGGTTTTACTTCGGGTGATTTGGTTTCCTTCCACACTCCAGTAACATACTTGTAGGTGAATTGGCCACTAATAAAATATCCTGGTCTGTGTCTGTCTGTCTATGTGTGTGTGTTAGGGAATTTGGACTATAAGCTCCAATATTAATGATTGTTTAAAATTGTATTTTGGCACTATATAAACCTGTTAATACATAATTACACCTTTACTGTAGATGGGCTACATTGTTCTCACCCACCTTTCAATCACAGGCAGTCACAGCTGTGAGTCATTTCCAGTCTGAATTACTGCATTCACATGTGAAGCATGAAAACATTGAAAGACACGCTGCTCTATCCAGCACTAAGGGCTCACTAAGGACAGCCCAACGGGTCTTATTGGAAGTAAGGGTTGTACTGTGTCAAGTGATTACTGATTATTTCTACCTGCACATAAATGAGCAAAAGCAGGTTTACATGCTCCAGCTATATGTGACATCACATGGAGGTGGAAGCACTGCGGCTAAGTTTTAGTCCCCAAAATGTCTGGCACTGGCCCTGATCCATAGTAAGGAAGATTGTGCATGATAGTCCCATAAATAGTCCCTGAAATTTTATAATCTGCAATTTGGTGTATCACCACTAGATGTCACCATTGGTAAAGTTTACACAGTAGCAGAAACCTTTCTCACTCTTGGCATTGCATATAATTGTTGGGCCAGATTTACTAAGCTTCGGGTTTGTAAAAGTTTAGATGTTGCCCATAGCAACCAGTCAGATGAAGTGTGGAGTCCTGGATGTGAGAGAGCCATGACTGGCAGTGAATGGGGCTGTAATAGTAAATTCCACCAGCAGTATGTAATGCTATAATGCATACAAGGTAAATGGCCTGACACATGCTCCTGTCCACAGCACTGAACCATGCGCTCTGACATCACTTATCAAGGTCATCCAGATGCAAGTTCAGAGGCTGGAATAGAGGNNNNGTTCAGCAGCTGGAATAGGGGACAGATGGGATCAGTTCAGAAATGTCAAATAAGCTGTGTCCAGGAGTCTGGGGCCACCTGTCTGCAGGCCAGTCCTAATGTGGCCGAGTCAATAAAGTTGTATTCATTAGACTGTTCCTAATAGGCTGCAAAGCCAGTCCTGCCCCTAAGGATAAAGTATTCCAACATTCCTTATCATTCCTCCCATGTGCTACATCAGTCCACCCAGCTCAACTCATTATCCAATCAGAGCATGCCCTAAGTGACACAATATAGAGTTACATAATGAGCGGGGTACATTTTTTGGGATACCATGGAGATGATGTAGTCAGTGTATCCTGAGACTACGGACCAGATTCACAGAGAGGAAAGTTACTCCTGCGCTAAACCATGGTGATTGCAGGGGAGTCATATATCATCTGTTGCAAACAGTATTAGAGTTGAGAGGTGATGTTTCCTATCCCAAGTCTAAATAACAGTGTGATAGTAACGCTGGTCAGTATCTGTGTGCAGTAAGCAATTCAAAGATATCTCCCTGCATGCAAAGAATACAATTACCTTGACTCCCCCTGAAATCTGGAGTAACCTTCCTCTATTTTCCATCTCTGAATCTGGTCCTACAATGATTAATTGCCTGAAATCTAGAGTTACTATGAAGGCATGGGCCACTATCTCATTGCTTCAGGTGGAGCAGGTATTTCCCTTGCCCCAGCAGCACCCCTAGTGGATGGGGTGTGATTAGGTCTCTGCTTGGGGAATGCAGGAGGGGCAAGGGGTGATAATGATTGTCCCACTCATCCTGGATCGAGTGCAGTTTAAACGGTTCAGCTCTGTTGTCTACCTGTGGCCTGTCCCACGACCATTTTCACCTCTTCTCTTTCTGTGGGTTGATACAATATGTTATTTAAAAATGTTGTTCAATTTAATATTGAAGACAGGAGGAAATTCCTCATTTACAATGCAGCTGTTATCTGCAGGAACCAATCAGATTCCAGCTTTTCTTTTGTAGCATGTTAGATGAAAGGAAATGCTGCATTGGTTACTATTGGTTTCAGTGCTCTTTGTTATTGGATACTTGCTATAGGCATCAGTAAATGTCTCACCTCACGTGTTGCGATAAATACATATTTATAGTCTTCTTACTGTGCATTTGTCTTTACAGGGAGGAGTAAAAGTCTTAATTACGGGACCGTGGCAGGAAGCCAGCAATAATTACCGCTGTTTGTTTGACCAGATCTCAGTGCCTGCATCTCTTATACAACCTGGTGTCTTGCGCTGCTACTGTCCAGGTGAGAAATATATTTCCCAACATGCTTTGCAAATGGTGTTTCCTGAAATGCAGTTTCCCAATTGACACTCTATGTGTGATTATTGACCAACCATTGTGTGTGCAGATCATGTGCTGTTCATTTATTACCCGGCAGCATTTGTAATTATTGGCCTTAGAATTATTGGATTTAAAATGATGGGATTTAGAATTATTGGACTTGTTCAGGTCTCTGATAATTCATATTCTCTTGTGAAACTACATCTATCAGCATGCTACAAAGGCATAGCAAGGCATGATGGGTCTTGTAGTTCCACAGCACCTGAATAGTCACAGGATCTATATAAACCATTGTAAATTACACGGATACATTTCACACAGTGTATTACACAATTATTATTTATCATATTCATGAAAATAATGATACTTTTATAGTCATTTTTTTGTCACTATCCATTTTCTAAGTAGCTGCGTGTGGGATAAAATGGAAAAGCCTAATGCATTCAGGAGAATCATTTAGATGTGATTAAATCAGGGCTGTCTTGGTGTGATGTTGTTATAGCCATTACAGCCTTCTAGTAAAGTCTGGGGTAACAGTATTACATCGGCCCATCTGCTTCTACTCAGACATTAAACTTATTTCTCTACTGCTAAATACCCAGAGCAGAAGATATTATACAATGCAAGGTTACACATTCCCTGGAATGTATTGTATTTATCATTCACAGCTTGTCATTTTATATTTGTTTCATATTGTACCATTTTTATAGTCACAATGTTATTTTTTATGTAAAAACTGCTTTTAATAATGTTCTTATTAAGCATGTATTCTATTAACTTGCACTTGTTCTATTACCAGGGCAGACACACCAGTAGGGGTAAACAAAATGATTATTGATATAGGTAGACTGCAGGAATTTTTAAAAGTGTGGTACTCAAGTGTAATGCAAAAAATATGCTAAATCTTGCACTTGGGGCGCAAAAAGCAAAATATCAATATAATAATAACCGCAGTGCATTATAAACTAGAGAGGAGGAAAGAGATCTAGGAGTCGCTATTTTCAAGGCAGGCAAGCATTATAACAAAGCAGTGAGAAAAGTAAGTCAGATGCTGGGTGTATATGGAGAGGAATTAGTAGCAGGAGAGAAGTAGTGATGTCACTTTATAGGTCATTGCTGCGGCCTCACCTGGAATACTGGGGTCAGTTCTGGAGCCAAATCTCCAGAAGGACATAAATACATTACAGAATGTGCAGAGAAGAGCTACTACAATGGTGCATGTCCTGTGTCACACACCATACAGAGAGACTAGAGGAAGTAACATGTATAGCTTGGAGCAGAGAAGAGCTACTACAATGGTGCATGTCCTGTGTCACACACCATACAGAGAGATACTAGAGGAAGTAATCATGTATAGCTTGGAGCAGAGACGGGACGCGGAGAGTTTATAGCTGCTTTCACATATATCAAGGGGTGACCAGGTACAGGAGGGGGCATTATTCACATAACGGGGCCCAAACATGTGACCCTGATCAAGAGCCAAATGCAGACATCAGTGGACACTGTTTTCACCAGAACATGTGTCTCAGGCAAAGAGCTGACACTCCACATCTTCGGACACTTAGAATTTAGAATTTCATCCTTCATTTCAAGTGTAATGCAAAAGTTATGAAGTTGCTGCTGGATTATTGTGCAGGTGTCACATAACTGATATATACAGTAATAAAATCCAGTCTTATATTTCTCTAGCTTTAGTGTTTTGTTATCATTTGTGTCTCTGTGATGCCTATTGGGTGACGGGTGTGGGCGCCCTGTGGGGCAGAGTAGAGAAGGTTCTCTGGGTTATGGGACATAAATCAGGCGTTTAGGTAAAGCCGTGTTCTGAGGTTACGGTTACAGATGCAGGGAAGTAATTACACAACGCAAAAGTGACATTACAGCCACATTATCGCATGCAAACACAGGGAACTGCTGGCGGAATATAAATGATAGATGACCGCGGGAGGCTGGAGAGAAAGTTGAATTAATTTCATATTGTGCGTATTGATTTTATAATGTGATCCGAAATAAATTTTACTGTGCGATGCTGTATGGATTAACACTATAAATTACATATAAATGAATGGTGCTATAAATTACAAGGGCTATTATATGTTTCTCTGTATTAGAGACTGCGTTTACATTACACATACACACGTCAACAACGCAAAGACCCTCTAACCAGGTCTGACTTCTCCCAGGGCGATGCAGGGTTTTTAAGTCATACATGTCTACAAGGGGCGGGGCTTAATGACGTCATTTATGCAAATGACGTCATCGGGTCCCGCCCAGTCCCTAGTAACACTAGGCATGGTAGTGTCGCTAGGCAGGGGGGGGTCACGGCCTCAAGTCCACTGCAGGAAAGTTGCCGTCTCTCCCAGGAGGGTGTGGGTCCCTGCTAAGAACAGCTCTATTTCGATAGGGCTGCTCTCTCCCAGCCAGTTTTGAACTGCATATGCCTCGATGAGACGTAACAATCGATCCACGGAGCACCGAACCGAACCTAACCCTCCCCTTCCATTACCCTAACCCTCCTGTCCCCGCAGCCTGACCCTAACCCTCCCGTCCCCACAGCCTGACCCTAACCCTCCCTTCCCCACAGCCTGACCCTAACCCTCCCTTCCCCACGGCCTGACTCTAACCCTCCTTTCCCCACGGCCTGACCCTAACCCTCCCTTCCCCACAGCCTGACCCTTCCCCTCCCTTCCCCACGGCCTGACCCTAACCCCCTAAGAGCTTAACCCAAACCCTCCCTAACGCTAAAAGTCCCCAGACAGGTTTACTCTCCGGTGCTGTCAGCGGCGGGTCCGCATTGGATCCGGTCCTGCAAAAATGAATGGGTGAGCATGCCAATCGGCACACTCACCATTCATAAAAAAAAATCTAAAATGGCTGCCCTTCGAAATACTTCCATTACCCTAACCCTCCCCTCCCCGCAGCCTGACCCTAACCTTCCTCTTCTATGGCCCTAACCCTCCCTTCCTAAGAGCTTAACCCTAATCCCCTTCCTAACACTAAAAGTCCCCGGAGAGTTAACTCGCTTCTCGGGAGCTGTCAGAAGCGTGTCTCTGCGAAAATGAATGGTGACGATCAGCACACTCACCCATTCATTAAAAAAAAAATTATAAAACGGACCCCTATTCAAAATAGAAAGGAGCCTCCAGGATAACGGGAGAACTGCCCAAATTTCGTGAGTCTCCCGGATATTTCTGGAGAGTCGGTGACCCGGGGGTGATGTCTTTAGGGTAAGCGCAAGTTTCGGGGAGATCACTTGGTATTCGGTATAGGATTGGGTACAAACATAGAAAGTGACAGCACATAAGAGCCACTTGACCCATTTTATTTATTAACAGGGTTTTATATAGAGCCATAAGATTACAGAGAATATTTCCCGACTCACATCAGTCCCTGACCCACTGGAGCTAACACAGACACACACACACACACACACACACAGACACGCACACACAGACACACACACACAGACACACACACACAGACACACACACTCTCTCTCAGACACACACGCACACACGCACTCACGCACACACACACTCACAGACACACACACACACACACACAGACACACACACACACACACACATAAGGCCTAGTCTGGTAATCAAACTCATGAACTTGTGAGTACAAGTGCTACTCCCTGAGCCACCTGCTACTCACTGAGCCACCTGCTACTCACTGAGCCACCTGCTGCCCCTCCAGTCTGCCCAATTATTATTATTATTATTATTATTTATTAGCTAGACTGACCCTAGACCATATTTGACCCTAGATTTAGCATCTTTAAGCTGGGTTACTGGGTTAGCCTCTACCTCCTCGGATGGGAGACTATTCCACTTGTTTCCTCACCAGCTCAATGACATTTAATTTTCCTCCTCTCTAATATGCATTCATTATTATATTTCTAATAATGCAAAGAGGTAGTTTGCTTTAAATGTTAATGATTTAAAAAAAATAAGCATTTATAGAAGCAATAACTGGCATGATATATAGCTAGTGTGATGTAAATTAAAACGGGCCTTTGTGGTGACAGGTGCACTTTAAGGAAGAATAAATGCTAATTATAAACAGGTATATTTATGAAACCTTTTGCCAGCGTTGCATTTATCCTCTTTCTTATAGTTATTGCTATTTATCACTTTGTGCTGTAATTTATCAAACCATATCCCACAATGCACTGTTCTTAGCATAACCATTGTTCATTTATGCTGTTTCAGTATCTATCCCCCCCTCTCTCCATGTTCACAGTCCAAGCAGTTCCTAAACTGCCTTTCTGTATTTCCCCAGCCAGCTAATGAAAGGAAATTAAAGCTGACATATTGCCAATCTTAATTGCTAATGTGTATAAAATCCCTTCTTACTTGGGAATTTTAGGCTTTCATATCAGCTGTCAACCAGCCACAGGAAAGGACAGGTTCATTCAGCAGGCTGGTTATAGAGCGAAAGTTCATTAGCCGACTCTGTCGATGCCATTAACCAAAAAAATGCAACACAGCGTTTTTGATGGAGCATTTATGTGTCAGTATGGAACTAATAATACATGCAGCAGCCCTCCACAACTCATTCCCTGTCACTTCTAAAACTAAGGAGATAGGAAGATGATGGAGAGAAGGGTATAGAGGTCATGTGAAGGACATGTGAGTATGCATTGCTTTTTCCCTAGTGCCAGCCTGACCAACCTGTGGCTATCCAAGTATTGTAAAACTATGAGTCCCAGCATGCACTAACAGCATAGGCATTGATGATTCCTAGCAAAGCATGCTTGGAATCGTAGTTTTATAACACCTGGTTAGCCAAGGCAAGCCAGTCCTAGTGTATCTCAGGGTTGCTGACTCTCCCGGAATATCTGGGAGACTCAGGAAATTGGGGCATTTCTCCTGGTATCCTGAGAGAGCCGGCAAATCTCTTGCAATGGACTGGATGCTTTGAGCTTATGCAAATCATGCTCTCAAGCCCCGCCCTCTGCCTCATGCATTTTCTAGTGTTACTAGGGATTGGGTGGGACTTTCTGATGTCATTTGGTTCATC
This sequence comes from Limnodynastes dumerilii, assembly GCA_011038615.1. NCBI lineage: Eukaryota > Metazoa > Chordata > Amphibia > Anura > Limnodynastidae > Limnodynastes > Limnodynastes dumerilii. Next base: position 429,056 of record WWET01000425.1, read on the forward strand.
AAGCCATGCCCCTCCCCCAGTAATACAATAAATAGGACAGAAGGCGGGGTTTCAGGTTGTGATTTGCATAAATTGTATCCTTCAGCCCAACCCCATTATAGCATCTTCCTTCGCTCTAAGATTTCCCAGAGGTGAGAAATAGAAAGTAGGCGACCCTGGTGTGTCCTGATGGTGCACTCTGATTGCTTTAAGCTGAACCACGTGCTCTGCGCCCTCAGAAAACACACCCAGGCCAATAGACCCAAAATGCAACATCCGTCCTTTTCATGCACCTCCCCCTCTTATATTGGTCATCTCTACAAAAAGTAGTTGGAAACAGTGGCTTCCCCTGGCTTACACATCTGGTGGATACAACAGGGATCCAGACTCGGGGCTCCAAACACAGTGGGATCAAAAAATCTGCACCCGGAACCAGATTCAGAGATAGAAAATAAGAGAGCAAAGTTACACCTGGGCTAAACCATGGTGATTGCAGGGGGAGGCAGGGTAATTGTATTCTTTGCATGCATGGATATATAATTAAATTGCTGACTGCACACAGATACTGACCAGCGTTACTATCACACTGTTATTTAGACTTGGGCCGGGAAACGCCACCTCTCAACTCTAATACTGTTTGCAATAGATGAAATATGACTCCTCTGGAGTCAACATGGTTTATCCCAGGAGTAACTTTCCTCTTATTTTCAGCTTCTGAATCTGATCCCTGGTTCATAGTGTTTAACCAGAGCCAAAGGAATTCAGATTTTACCTCTCCTCCCATCTGCCATAGCGCAATATCCGTATTCACAGCGAACGGTGAGACTTGGGGCCTGATCCAGACCTACGCTGGCTGGCAGATGATGCCCGGCGTAGCTACGGAAAGCAGCGTAGTAATGCTGGAGGGGGCGTCACCCCAGCGTTACTACGCTGAGGTTAGTGCAGGTAGGCGGGGAGGGAGGGTAATGAGGCTGGGAGGGTGGCGTTATCATACTAATGCCGCTGTCCCGGCGTATTTACACTCCCTTACGCCAGCTGAAGTTAGGGTAGCCTTCAGCCGGCGTAAGGGAGTGTAAATACGATAGGGCAGGGGGAGTGTCAGGGGGAGTCCCACGATGTAACGCTGAGCGATAGCACGCTCAGCGCTACTTCGTAGGTCTGGATCAGGCTCTAAGTATCAGTACAGTATAGTAGTTTATGTTTTTAAGTAACTGTCATTGTCACAAAAAATACATGAATACATTTCTGCAAGGTAATGCAAAGTAAGCAAAGTTTTTGCCAAGTCTGTCTAAACCTGGGTACACACTTGTTTTATTTTTGTCAGATCAAACCAGGGGCATTTTAAGAAGTGAGGGGGCCCTTGTGCAGAATTTGTACATGCCCTCCCCCACCTGAGACAGGACTGTCCTGATTCGTGGACCTCAAAAGGGATGGGCCCTAACTGCACTGTAAGCCCCGCCCCTTTTTTTGGCCTTGCAAATAGGGACAGTCCCTCTGCAGGGGAAGGGGGGGCTCATTCGGCATCTATTTCTTCCCTCCGGAATATCTTGGAAGAAATAGATGGTAAATGGCCCCCCTTCCTCTGCCAACCCTGGGTGCAGGATGAATGCCACAGGGCCCCCTATTCTGAGGGGCCCATGTGCACTACACACCCTGCACCCATTATAGATACGCCTATGCAGACAGGCCATCTACTCTCCCACAGAGGGCCCCCAAAATATATATGCTGGTCTCCTGCTTATCTGGCAAAATAGGCAAATTAACTGAGTGGTGTTGGTTCCAAATCGATAGCCGTCAGAGTGAGATGCGATGCTAGCCACTGTGCTCCCCAGGGAGCCATCGTCACAGCTTTAGAAAGGGCATAATAAATTGCTGTGCTCTTCTTTTCCAGACTGATAAACCAGCGTGATCTTGTGATTTGTGGACTAGGTGCACGGGGTAGGTAGAGGGATGCAGAGAGATGACACAATGCGTCTTGCTGCAGCGTTATCTCCTCCTAAGAGGTCACACAAGGATTTCAGAGGTAATGGAGAGGCTGAAATAACCCAGCAGCGCAGCATGTCCTAACGTGAGACGGCACTCGGGGGATGTGTTCCAACACTTGAAAGCCAATAAATGAAATCTAAAACGAGAATAGACATTACTTATGAAAACAGCAACTACTTACAGCGACGGTTATGTACTTTCAGGAACTTATAAGCACTGGAGAGCTTTACGATAAGACATTGTTCCATTTTAGAAGCCATTTTCTGGCCTATGAACCATCCTGTGTGTGGATTATTAAAGAAAACGGCAGCAAGCAGTTTATTGAACACAGAGGCCGGACTGCAGATTGCAATGTGCAATATTATAGCATTTTATCACCTCCACTGCTGGAATCATTACTCAGGTGGAGAACGCAGGAGACACTTAAAAAGTTTTTACTGTTTTTTGCATTTGTGAAACTTTTTAACAGTCAAAACTTTGCAATATGTAAAGAGATTTATGTGCATTTGGTTTATGATTTTGCTCAATTTAGCGTTTTCGCAAACGCATTCAAAATACCCTATCCTATGCGCTGGCAAGTGGGGTTTTACCCCCATCTGGTGACGCCTTTATCCGCAAATGAGCAGGAGACAGTATATTTGGAGATGTTTATCCTCCTATTTAAAACAGACCCTTCCGTGTGGCCTAAGAGAACATGAGCAGAGCAGATCTTTCCAGTCAGCCCATCTAGTCTGCCCGGTGGTTTATTTAATACTGACCCTAGATCACTGCTGTGTTACCTCAACCCCCTTAGATGGGAGGTTATTCCACTTATCTATCACCCTCTCAGTGAAATCATTTTTTGCACATTTCTAAACCCTCCACCCTCCAGTGTATACACATGTCCTTGTGTTCTAATATATCTCTTCTTGTGAATATTGTCTCCTCCTGTACGTAGTTACCCCCCTTGATATATGTGAAAGCTACTCTCATATTACCACCCGCCCCTGCCCT
>WWET01000425.1:459439-471160 GCA_011038615.1 Limnodynastes dumerilii
AAAAAGTGGGGGTGTGGGGGGGGGGGGGGGGGGAGTAAAGTCCTTGTTATTTGCTTGCAGCTCCCTGGAACTCTGCAGGAACAATGTTTACTTCATTGTTACATTGTAACAGCCAACAAAGTTAAACAAACAGATCATAAGCTACATCATAATATACCATTATAACAAGAAAGAGATGCAGGCATTGCATTATGTAGCAGATATACATAAACCATCATTAGTCATAAGACATGAAATACTACTCATATTAATGACTAATAATGATGATAATAATAATAATAATGATGATGATGATGATAATAATAATGACTAATAATAATAATGACTAATAATGATGATGATGATGATGATGATAATAATAATAATAATAATAATAATGATGATGATAATAATATTAATGGTGATAATAATGATGATGATAATAATAATGACAATAATAATACTTATAATGGTGATGATAATAATAATAATAATGATAATAATAATGATGATAATGGTGATGATAATAATAATAATGATATTGATAATAATAATGATAATAATAATGATGATAATAATAATAATGATAATGATGTAAAAATGGGGTGTGCTGCAGTATTCAGGAGGCTGATTGACATCAGGTTGATGGCTGGATGATGTTGTCTGTAGTCAGGGCACAAGAGAGTGGACCACAAGGCTTGCAGAGGTGGGTGAGGTGGATCATATAGAGCTGGGGGGGCTTTGTTACGACACCCCCTTCCCCTTTTCTGCTGCAGTCCCCATCAGAGCCTATTTTCGGTCTCTCCCTGTTCTGGATTGCTAACAGCACAGCTGCCTGCCTTGATTTGTCATAATGCAGAGAGAAGAGGGAGAGAAAAGGATCCTGTTCTGCAGCATTGCAGGTACGGAGGCACCGAGAGGACAAAAGAAGCCTGGCTGCTCCAGCAATCCGGGGGGAGGCAGAGACAGCCCCTCCCCGCAGAGACAGACCCTTGTCATCTGAGATCAGCACTGCTCCATGGACAGCGCATTCTTGGAAAGTCAGCCCTCTTGCTCGGAGTTTCTTAGAGGCAGCCAGGGCAGATTAGAGTGTGATCGGGAGGGAGGGAGAAAGAGAGGAGGGGGTGGGAGACTACTATATAGTCTTCCTGCTCCTTATCATGATCACAAGCCAGGGACACAGCTCCAGCTGAGTGGACCAGAGCTCTGGACTGTAGCTCAGGCTGTGCAGGCAGCAAGTTGCAGAGAAGGAGAGCTGTGTTTACCTTGACACGTGTTGTAGGAGAGATCTGCTGTCACAGTATCAGGAGTTTGGAGGAGACCTCTCTCTTCCTTCTTGCACTCTCTGTATCACCTGCCTTGGCCAGGAATGTGCTTTCTAAAAGTGGACTTTTTCTGAGCTGGAATGTCAATGGAGAGTAAACTGGAAGGTAGATGCTTTTTATTTAGGGATGGGGGTTACATGTTGTTTTGGGGTGTTTTTTTGTTTATGTGTCTTGTGATGTGACTTGTGACCTCTTTTGTATCTTCTTCACAAAGTCTTTCTGTCTACAGTCTGGGAAGTTGTAATATACTGTGATATGACCTAAGCAGGGCAACATGTGTGTTATAGTCCATACACTCAGTGGTCAGTAGTGTTTCCTTTGTGGGTCCAGCCATTGGTGCAATGTAAAACCCATCTTTTCTAATGCAATGTAACTTACCAGCGTGTCTCTACTAAATCCCAGGAGTTTGGTCCGGGAATGTAAGGGTGTATTGTGCCTTGTACTGATAAAGTCCAGTTTAGTATAGTCCACAAGCCATTCACACACAGAACAGGACTGTTACTTCTGTATCTGCTGATATAGTCAAACATTAAACAGGAGAGAAGGAATGGCTCACTTCAGGAACTCCATCACTGAACTCCTGTGAGTTTCTTTTGTTAAACCTTCACTGCAGGAAAGGGGGCAGTAACTTCAGCCCATCTAATAAACAAAGGACTTCATGTTTTCATGTGTCAGAGCTGAACTTCATCTCCAATATAAGGATGTCACAAGCTGACCGTGGAGCCAGGCGACACTGATTATTCCCCTGTTACAGGCAACAACTTGTTATAGATTATCTATTAAAAAGGCGCTAAATAATTCATCCTACAAATTGCTTTAGGGGTCACAAGCAGTTCTTTGTAGAGTTAAATACACAGCGCAGTCGGTAATCTCAGACGATTATTACTCTTGTTTTGGAACTGTTACTAAAAATATTGTATTCATGTTATAGGGTGACATCGGAATGATGTGCTGTCATGTATGCTGGGACACACGTCTGAGTACTGGTTCTTGTCAGGGTACTTGCATTAGGTTATTAAGATGACACATGGGGTCAATGAATCATTTCAGTGTCATTTTATCGGATGGGGGGGGGGTAGTTTTTGTAAAATTAGGCTATTGGCTTGTCTTTTACTTGCTACAAACTTGTCCCCACTCCTGAGTGATTTGGGAACACAGCCCCATAACTCTTATCCAAGGCTGAAGCTGAAGTTTAAATACAGGATGTTTGAAACAGTCACATTCCTGCAGACCAGGACTCTGCATGTCACAGGAAACTGTAAATCTTGCTTCGACATTTAATGTAGCTTTATCTGGCATTGTTCTGCGTCTGTCGTGTGTGCATTTGCGTGATGAAGGGAAGATTTAGGTATAAGTGGGGTACAGGTACCGGTGAGGGCTGTGAATGGCTGTTCCGCACTGCTTGCTGGCTGCGAGCACAGAAAATATTAGTGTTCCAAATTGCTGCATTCACTCAACCGTTCATTCATTGTAGCTGTGCTGATGTCACACGTCTCCTTCACACTGGTACATAAGCTGGCTCTCCAGGCTTGCAGCACTGATGCTGAGAAGAGAGAGTGTGTGTGTGTTCATGCATTGTAGTCATTGGCTTACATGAATTTGTGAATGGATGTGGGGAGATCATGCGCTGAGCCGCTCTCCAAAACCATGTTTTAGTCATTGCTTTTCATCTGGTTTTTGTTTTTGTTTAGTTTTTTTGACTGTAGAGGTTGCATTTTTAACACATGGAGCAGAGAGTTAACATATTGATACCATGTATTTTATGCATAGAAATGCTTATTACAAAGTCCCAAAGTTTCATTTAATAAAATCTGTTCAGCTGAAATCTTACTATTAAGGTAAAGGATAAAGAAACTTGTTGCTTTCCATTGATAAAAATGAAATGCACAGGAGATCATTGACGGCTTGCCATAATTCATGCTTTATCTGTGCCTGCTCTTACCCTGATTGTGTGTGAGTGTGTGTGTGAGTGTGTGATGATTTAATTGCAGCGCTGTCTGTATGCTCATTGTTTGTGCAAGGGAATGCAATGAATGAAGCACAGAGGTCAGACATTGTGTATGCGTATGGACTATACAAGGCACTCCAGACGTTGTAAAACTACAACTCCCAACAGGATAAGCTGAGCCGCTACCTAGCAAAGCTGTGCTGGGACTTGTAGTACTATTGGTTGTCTACACTGGGGTTAAAATCAGCATACATTTATTTTAGTAAAAGAAAAAAGTTTTGCAGAGGAACCGAGTAGACTCTTCTCCTCTCCAACAAATGTCTCGGTATTCTGACACCTTCCTGCGTCTAAACTGCAGTCACAAACCAAACACGCTGCTCAGTGCATGGATCCTGACCTGAATGGGGAAGCACTTGTGGTGTAGCTGTGAAGTAATATCATGATATACACTGAAATCATAATCCTCTGAGCAACCCTGAGTTATATCCTACTGCAAGAGGGTGGTGCTTGTGGCATGCAGGGCCCTGTGTGCCATCAGTAACTCTGCGCTGATTTATATTGATGGGAGACTTGTTCTGCGTTTTGGACAATGACACAATCTGTATCTACAAGGTGTAAGGGCAGTATGGTGGCCGTGGCCAGAGATCCGGCGTAGATACAAGTGGGACACCGGCTAACTAAACATCAGCTTGTAAAGTGCTGAAGTCCCTTTGGAATTAGGGCAGCATCCTCTCTGCTGGTGGTGGTGGTGATGACCTGTGGAGCAGGGGACGGCAGACCTTCACATTCAGAACTCCTTGCTGTCCACATCCATAGACTCGTCCCCATCATTCTCATATCATTATCTCTTGTTTGACATACAGCCCTGACCAACCTGTTACTTTCAATGTTTTTAAACTACAAATCCCAGCATGCTTTGCCATCAATCAGTTAGGCCTGTAATCTTAGAGCATACTGGGGCTCGTAGTTTCACAGCACTTGGTGTCCCATATAATATGGAACTACAAGTCACAGAATGCTTTGCCAGCTATCAGCTACCACTACGCTGTTGGAGCATGCAGGGACTTGTAGTATTCCAACATCACAGTTTTACAGGGATAGGTGAACATCACTGACTTAGGCTTTATCTCTCATAAAAGAACATGGATCAGTTGTTGGTTAATACATGAACTCCAGAATATGTCTTGTACCCCTCAATCTAGGCAAATGATTGATTTGTCTGTTATAAATGTGAGCAGTGGTGATGACTTGTACCGTGCTTCTGTTTATTGACCTGTTTGTGCTTTAATTATTGCCACAAATTGCAAAATATACAAAATGTTATCATTCAACTCAAAGTGTGATTCACATTTCCATATTCATCCTCAAATTCACAATGTTAGGACTAGTCTGGTGGATGGTTTAATGTACCCCATTAAACCATCCACCAGACTAGTCCTAACATTGTGAAGGTGAGGATGAATATGGAAATGTGAATCACACTTTGAGTTGAATGATAACATTTTGTATATTTTGCAATTTGTGGCAATAATTAAAGCACAAACAGGTCAATAAACAGAAGCACGGTACAAGTCATCACCACTGCTCACATTTATAACAGACAAATCAATCATTTGCCTAGATTGAGGGGTACAAGACATATTCTGGAGTTCATGTATTAACCAACAACTGATCCATGTTCTTTTATGAGAGATAAAGCCTAAGTCAGTGATGTTCACCTATCCCTGTAAAACTGTGATGTTGGAATACTACAAGTCCCTGCATGCTCCAACAGCGTAGTGGTAGCTGATAGCTGGCAAAGCATTCTGTGACTTGTAGTTCCATATTATATGGGACACCAAGTGCTGTGAAACTACGAGCCCCAGTATGCTCTAAGATTACAGGCCTAACTGATTGATGGCAAAGCATGCTGGGATTTGTAGTTTAAAAACATTGAAAGTAACAGGTTGGTCAGGGCTGTATGTCAAACAAGAGATAATGATATGAGAATGATGGGGACGAGTCTATGGATGTGGACAGCAAGGAGTTCTGAATGTGAAGGTCTGCCGTCCCCTGCTCCACAGGTCATCACCACCACCACCAGCAGAGAGGATGCTGCCCTAATTCCAAAGGGACTTCAGCACTTTACAAGCTGATGTTTAGTTAGCCGGTGTCCCACTTGTATCTACGCCGGATCTCTGGCCACGGCCACCATACTGCCCTTACACCTTGTAGATACAGATTGTGTCATTGTCCAAAACGCAGAACAAGTCTCCCATCAATATAAATCAGCGCAGAGTTACTGATGGCACACAGGGCCCTGCATGCCACAAGCACCACCCTCTTGCAGTAGGATATAACTCAGGGTTGCTCAGAGGATTATGATTTCAGTGTATATCATGATATTACTTCACAGCTACACCACAAGTGCTTCCCCATTCAGGTCAGGATCCATGCACTGAGCAGCGTGTTTGGTTTGTGACTGCAGTTTAGACGCAGGAAGGTGTCAGAATACCGAGACATTTGTTGGAGAGGAGAAGAGTCTACTCGGTTCCTCTGCAAAACTTTTTTCTTTTACTAAAATAAATGTATGCTGATTTTAACCCCAGTGTAGACAACCAATAGTACTACAAGTCCCAGCACAGCTTTGCTAGGTAGCGGCTCAGCTTATCCTGTTGGGAGTTGTAGTTTTACAACGTCTGGAGTGCCTTGTATAGTCCATACGCATACACAATGTCTGACCTCTGTGCTTCATTCATTGCATTCCCTTGCACAAACAATGAGCATACAGACAGCGCTGCAATTAAATCATCACACACTCACACACACACTCACACACAATCAGGGTAAGAGCAGGCACAGATAAAGCATGAATTATGGCAAGCCGTCAATGATCTCCTGTGCATTTCATTTTTATCAATGGAAAGCAACAAGTTTCTTTATCCTTTACCTTAATAGTAAGATTTCAGCTGAACAGATTTTATTAAATGAAACTTTGGGACTTTGTAATAAGCATTTCTATGCATAAAATACATGGTATCAATATGTTAACTCTCTGCTCCATGTGTTAAAAATGCAACCTCTACAGTCAAAAAAACTAAACAAAAACAAAAACCAGATGAAAAGCAATGACTAAAACATGGTTTTGGAGAGCGGCTCAGCGCATGATCTCCCCACATCCATTCACAAATTCATGTAAGCCAATGACTACAATGCATGAACACACACACACTCTCTCTTCTCAGCATCAGTGCTGCAAGCCTGGAGAGCCAGCTTATGTACCAGTGTGAAGGAGACGTGTGACATCAGCACAGCTACAATGAATGAACGGTTGAGTGAATGCAGCAATTTGGAACACTAATATTTTCTGTGCTCGCAGCCAGCAAGCAGTGCGGAACAGCCATTCACAGCCCTCACCGGTACCTGTACCCCACTTATACCTAAATCTTCCCTTCATCACGCAAATGCACACACGACAGACGCAGAACAATGCCAGATAAAGCTACATTAAATGTCGAAGCAAGATTTACAGTTTCCTGTGACATGCAGAGTCCTGGTCTGCAGGAATGTGACTGTTTCAAACATCCTGTATTTAAACTTCAGCTTCAGCCTTGGATAAGAGTTATGGGGCTGTGTTCCCAAATCACTCAGGAGTGGGGACAAGTTTGTAGCAAGTAAAAGACAAGCCAATAGCCTAATTTTACAAAAACTCCCCCCCCCCCATCCGATAAAATGACACTGAAATGATTCATTGACCCCATGTGTCATCTTAATAACCTAATGCAAGTACCCTGACAAGAACCAGTACTCAGACGTGTGTCCCAGCATACATGACAGCACATCATTCCGATGTCACCCTATAACATGAATACAATATTTTTAGTAACAGTTCCAAAACAAGAGTAATAATCGTCTGAGATTACCGACTGCGCTGTGTATTTAACTCTACAAAGAACTGCTTGTGACCCCTAAAGCACACATACACACACACACACACACACACACATACACACCCACACACACACACACACACACACATACACACACATACACACACACACACCCACACATACACATACACACATACACACACACAGCCGCCTCTTTCATTATCATTACTGCTTCAATTATCAGTAACCCTAATCCTAGTTAGAACCTCATATAAAATGTTGACAATAATATAAGTAATAGTAATTTGTCACCTTATGTCATTACAAGGACGTTTATTAGGACAGAAGCAGTGACATGGCCACCAATCATGCAGACACGTGTGGCACATGGCAATAACATAGGACATTGAATGTTGCTTGGGGTATTGTCGGGGGTAACTTTTGTAGAAAGTCATGATGGGTCATGATTTCATGTACGGAAGGAGTCTGTTACCATTAATGCGCTTAGGCAGTTGTCCGTAGCCACAGTGGTGAGAGGACACCTCTAAATGAGTGCTATAATGGCTCGAGCTGGGGTTATAGTTCAGTGTGAGAGCTCAGAGATCATCACTGGCAGCAGCACTGGTAGTGTGGCATCCTCACGATGAATGTGCACATAACCCCCTTCTTACAGTCTTTGAGTTGTGCGTGGAGAAGAGCAAATTAAGGATGATGAGATAGCCAATCACAGGGAGGCATGCTGGGAGCAGTCTCCAGGCAGTAACAGACTACTGCAAACCACAGACCCAGTATCCCACCCTGCCCGGCTACAGTGTATGAGACAGAAGCTCTACCCACCGGCAGTGCAAATAGTGTAACACTGTGATTGATTATTTCAGACTGTGTGTACTTCCAGTAGCAATAAATACAAATACTGCACTTAAAATCAATGTGTGGCCCATTAGCACAGGTTCTAAACTGATTAATACCACACTTGTATTTTGATTGAAAGCGTGTTGCAGTGACAGGTAAATGCTTACACAGGGAAGAGAAATGTCCTCCATCCGAGGTCAGCTCCTAATGTAAAAGAGAATGATTATACAGTTACTGCCCATGGACTGGATCCAGGCTAATAACAAGTACGATTGGACATGTGCACGTCTCCAGCTTCTGACTGAGGAAGACGACAGGAGGGCAGGTTGTGTTATGTAGGAGTAATTGATTATTTCAATGTATAGTATAGGTGGAATTCATAGAGTCGACCTCTTCAGACATAAGGCCTGTTGCTAGTAATAGCAGTGTTTATCCTTGTGCTCATTCAGATGCATTAGGATCTAGTCCAATGGGGTGTATTATGTGAGTGCAATGGTGCAAGAGCCATATGCTACCCTGCTGACAAGCGTAACTGATCAAAAAGTGCAGACAGAGCGGAGGAGAGAGTGGGGGCAGAGTGGAGGAGAGTGCAGGGACATGGAGGACTGAGCTGAGGAGAGAGCAAGGAGAAAACATGGACAGATCAGTGGAAAGTGCAGGGACAGAGCAGCAGAGGAAAGATCAGGGACAGAGTGGAGGAAAGAGCCAAGAGCAGAGAAAGGAGCGTGGGCAGAGCTAAGGAACAGGAACAGAGCAGATCATAGAGCGAGAACAGAGCGGAGGAGAGAGTGAAGACAGAGCAGATCAGAGAGCGAGAACAGAGCAGAGAGAGCGAGAACAGAGCTAAGGAGAGAGCAGGAACAGAGCAGATCAGAGAGCGAGAACAGAGCAGAGGAGAGAGCGAGGACAGAGCAGATCAGAGAGCGAGAACAGAGCGGAGGAGAGAGTGAGGACAGAGCAGATGAGAAAGCGAGGACAAAGCAGAGAGAGCGAGAACAGAGCTAAGGAGAGAGCAGGAACAGAGCAGATCAGAGAGCGAGAACAGAGCAGAGGAGAGAGAAGAGTAGAGAACGAGGACAGAGTGGAGGAGAGTGTGCGGATAGAGTGGAGGAGAGAGCTGGGACAAAGTGGAGGAGATAGTTGAGGACAGAGCAGAGGGGAGAGAGCAGAGAAGAGAGCGGGGACCGAGTGGAGGAGTGACCAAAGACAAAGCAGCAGAGAGAGCAGGGACATATCAGCAGAGAGGAGAGCAGGGACGGATCAGCAGAGAGGAGAGCAGGGACGGATCAGCAGAGAGGAGAGCAGGGGCGGATCAGCAGAGAGGAGAGCAGGGGCAGATCAGCAGAGAGGAGAGCAGGGACGGATCAGCAGAGAGATTTAGGAACAGAGCAGAGGAGAGCGCGGTGGAGAGAGTGAGGACAAAATGAAAGAGAAACATGGGGTTAAAGCATAGGATCGAGCGAGGGCAGAGCAGCAGAGACAGAGCAGCAGAGAAAGTGGGGACAGAACAGAGACAGAGCAGCAGAGAGAGTGGGGACAGAGCAGAGACAGAGCAGCAGAGAGAGTGGGGACAGAGCAGAGCACAGCAGACAGCCTGCGTGGAGCAGGAGCACGATTGCTGAATTAGTTACTGTTGCTATGGCGACCGGAACCTGTCCAATGCCTCTTGGCTGATCACGTCAGTGACATTCTCAACAAGCGAATGGCAAGCAAATAGGTTTGCTTTTTTTTTAGGCACAGCAACCCGGAGACATGCCAGTGTATGCAGGCCTGTACTGAGACCTGGATGGCGGCATTTCAGGCTGGCCAATCACATCTTAGCTAGGTGGCTTTTATTTAGCTCACATGAAGTGCAGATGTTGGCCTGTATATGGAGCCTCTGTGCCCACAGCAGAGATCAGTTATCACAATGCTGATGTGAGAGGGGAGGAATATTTATGGACCTTGGATCGGATTCACAGACATGAATTTGCTAGTTTTTGCGTGTGTATTTTTAGGAGCGGAGTATTTGCGCATGCTTAGTAACTTTTTCCACGCCATTTACGTAGGATTTAGGCATGGATTTCTGAATCAAACTTAGTGACATACGTAAGGAGAGGCGGGGTTTACTTCCGTACATGCGAAATGACGTGAAAGTGGGCCTGGGAGGCATTTAAATGGGCTTTTGAGGGCGCAGTTAGTAATGTACGTACGTAAATGCACACATAGCGTTAAGGTTGCCCTATGGAAGCGTAAGTCACGGAAAATCCATCCGTGAGAGGGGAGTGTCCTGGGTGTTGATGTTGACTTGCAACGTAGGGGGGTAGATTTGCGTATGGTCCCTTATCCTGATCTCCTGCACGCACGCACCAGATGTTCCGCAAGGGATCACATTGCATACAGAACGCTGTTCCGCACACTAGAACGGGAGGCGGCACATCAAATCTGCATATCTAACCCCCGCAAGAGAGTCGGGGATAGGCATGTAGATGAAGTAAAGGGGACGGTGGTTTGCACTTCTGCACATGTCTGCATTCGAACAGACGCAGATCCATGCAGAGAATTTAAGTTAGTTACGTAAGTGTCCAGAACTCCGTATGTGAGAGGGAAGTCACATGGGAATTTACATGCGGACTGACCCCCCCTTCCTCAGACTGTATTAGTCCCTATGGGCCTGATTCAGAGATGCGATTTTTATCGCTACTTAGGTGCGTATATTTAGGATCTTAGAAAATTCGCATCAATGCGCATGCGTAGTAATAGTGCAACGCCGTCTACGTAGAGGTTAGGATCTTAAATTCGCTAAGCGCGGACCTGTGAATCGATCGCAAGGACTTAAGATCTTAAGTGCTGCGGAAGTTTAAGATCTGAAGGATTTGCATAGATATGGGCGGGGGGAGGCAGGGAGATGAGGGAAAGTGGGTGCGGGCAGACACTTAGGATCTCAAATAACCGCAACTACTTCCCTTAAGATCTCAAATGACAGCGCAGAGTTAGGGTTGCTCAATGGTGGTCTAACTTTAAGATCCGCCGCTGTTTGCAAGGGGAGTGACTATTTAAACAGTGGGCTGTAACCTGCTAAGATCTGAACTTAGTTGCGTATATTTGCGATCTTTTCGCAGTCACATCTCTGAATCACCCCCTATATGACTATTATACAAGTGCTGATGCTGAGCCCAGCACTCTCCGCTTATACGCGTAGCTGGGAGCAGACATGATTTCATGCTGAGGTCTCAGGATTTGTTTTGTGCTGTGTAACTCTTCAGCACATTGCAGGATGGAAAGATGGGAGTCTTACTGATGAGTGATAAGTTCTCTCTCTAGTCCCTGGCCACTAAGTTGGCATCGGTTGTCCCGCCCCATAGCACAATACAGCTATGTAAGATTTCCTCCACAGCTCTAACTGACTCTAATCAGACCCAGGTCTTCCACCTGTGAGTTCTGTGTCTGCCAGTCTACGTATAAGTAGTGGGTAAGTATCAGGGTGATGTGTAATGTGTAATACTCAGTGCTTTTTTTTTTTCCATAGAAAGCACCTTATTTCAATGGATTTTCCAAGTTTTTAAAGTTTCAGCGGCAAAATCACTATAACAGTGCATGCGGCTGCTTGTGTGTCGAGTCCAAGGTATACGTACTTCTTCCATGCAGGTTGTGATGGCACTGCTCTGCTTGTGGCGCTTCTCGACTTGTGATTGGTCGTGTGGTCACGCATGAGTTGATATAAGTTCCGCCACCTTCCCCCCCCCGCCCCTCCCCACCCCCCCCAACC
>WWET01000425.1:472230-484505 GCA_011038615.1 Limnodynastes dumerilii
ATCTGTGTGCAGCCCTGTAGAGATTGGCGCAATGCTCAGAAAAGGAGGCAGCACCAGGATAAGCTGTGTCAGAAGGGAAGGGGTTCAAATGGGAATACTGCCTGCTGTTCTACGTAGTGCACAAGTGCTGGAAAGCTTTTCTACAGTCCCCACGTTTTACATTTCCCCTAAGATAGATAGCTGGGGTCAGGGTTACAGCTGGGAATGATTAGGGTCAGAAGGGGGGTCAGTGTTGGGGCATTGTCAATCCCCACTAAGAAACTCTGTTTTCCAAAATTGGGACATCTGAAAGTGCCTTTTCCCAATTTCGAATAAAGCAGAGTTTTTTTTTTTGTTTTTTTTATGAATGGGTGAGTACTTCACCCATTCACTTTTGCACTTATCGATATCCCTCCTCCGCTGCTATCGCCAGACCAGGAACAGGTGAGTAAACTATCTATGCGGGGTAGGGAGGGTTAGGGTCAGGCTGCAGGGGAGGGAGGGTTAGGGTCAGGCTGTGGGGAAGAGAGGATTAGGGTCAGGCTGCAGGGGAGGGAGGGTTAGGGTCAGGCTGCGGGGAAGGGAGGGTTAGGGTCAGGCTGTGGGGAAGAGAGGATTATGGTCAGGCTGCAGGGGAGGGATGGTTAGGGTCAGGCTGCCAGGGAGGGTTAGGGTAGTGAGAGGGGAGGGTTAGAGTTAGAATTAGGGAATGGAGTAGGGGACTATTTTTTTTTACAACTTTTCGCACGACGGAGCTTTTGGTTCCCCGTGGATCGATTGCTGTGCCTCATAGAGTTTGCAACTGGCTGGGGGGAAAACAGCTGATTAGAAAATTGGCCATTCGGACTGCAGCCCCACAGCTGTGTTGGGGGGTACAAAAAGGTCAGGGCCATAGTCTGTGTGGCAGATCATGATCAGAGTCTAAGGAGTATAACCATCAGAGGATCTATAAATCACCATTCACTTGTATTATCTGCTGCCGCTACTAAATGTCCACTTCAGAGTATCTTTATCACCTGCCCATATATGCTGCAGATAAACATTTTAGACATTGGTGTATTTCTTTGTGTCATCTCTCTGCTCACTTGTGCTCTGTCATTCATTTGTAAAACATAAGAGAATACGCCCAGTAACCAATCACAGTGCAGGGATATGCAGTCTATAAACATGCGTAACCAATCATAGTGCAGGGACATGCAGTCTATAAACATGCGTAACCAATCACAGTGCACATCTATGCAATCTATATTACAAATATATATTTTACAAAATATAAAATACTCTACTGTAGCTCTAGTAAATAGCGTTTTATAATTGCTATGTATTTGCCAACAGAACATAAAGTCATTTCAGTAAGGCGTGGAGAGGTAGACACTGTAACCTTTTTATATTTTACAATAGCCTTCAAGGCATTAATACCATTATTTCTAACATGTATATATTCTATAGCATTTCTACTGGTGATTTAAATAGTTGTTGCTGCATTTTGTATGAGACATCAAGGGCCATATTTACTAAACTTCTGTGGGAACAGAAAATTGAAGCTCTTGCCCATAGCAACCAATCAGATTCTAGCTCTCACATTCCTATTGCTTACTAGAGAATGTCAGCTAGAAGCTGATTGGTTGCTATGGGCAACATCTCCACTTTTCCTTTCCTGCAGCTTAGTAAATCTGGCCTCAAATGTTAATAAAGAAAGGGTGAACGTTTATCTGTAGTTTCATTGTTGTGCAGTTCATCTTAACTTCCAGCAGGTGGGGATATGCATTTTGTAGACAGGGCATACAACTTGCAACAAGGCCAGTCTCTAGTTCTTCAGGTGTTGGGAAACTAATAGTCCCAGCATGCTCTGACACTTATAGTAAAGTAATGTATATGAATTAAGTAAAAATCATCTCACTGCTGTCGCCATTTTGCAGACTGTATAGATACATGGGTGAAGTTTATGGCAAAAAGGGTAGAGATTTGTTCAAATATGGGCGGCATTTGGGTTAGACTGGAAGACTGGAGTGGGGTTTGGTTGCAACTGGAGTGGGATTTATTTTGTCCTGCTTTTAGGATTCTAAATGAGGCAGCCATGTTGTTGTTGTTGGCCATATTCATGAGATTGTAGCCTATTAGTTCATTGGGAATAACATACCCTCCAACATGACCCCTTCCATTAGGTACAGAATACTCTGCCCCTGAGCTTCCAACTGTCACTCACCTGCTTTAAATGATTTAACTGACATTTGAATAACATAGTTCTCTTCGAAAAAGTGGTTTCCATAGTAATTGACAGTTGAAAGCTCAGGAGTATAGCATTTTGTACCTAATGGAATGGGTCATGTTGGAGGGTCTGGAATAAGCTGTGGTTATCTGGTGGAGAAGAGACTAGGGGTCAAATTTATCTCTACTGTTTGAGAAAAGCAGTGTTGCCCATAGCAACCAATCAGATTTTTACGTTTGCCCAGTACATTCCTGAAAATGATACCTAGAATCTGATTGGTTGCTATGGGCAACACCTCTGTAGACATGGGATAAATCTACCTCTGGAAGTTTTGAATTAGGTGAAACAAACCATTGTGGGATCTGAGATATTGTAGCTTTCATTATGTACTGCAGATGAAGACTGCCATCCTAGATGTAGCTACATCATCAATGCCTGACTAAACCAGGGTTACCGACTCTCCGGAAATATGGGTAGTGCTCCCGGTATCCCAGGAGAGACGGCAAATCTCCCTTAAGTCCGGACCCCCTGTCAATGTCTATTGTAATCCCTAGAGTTACTTGGGATGGATGGGACATGATGATGTCATCAAGTCCCGCCCACCCCCTGGAACACTAGAGATTACAGTAGTGATTGGCAGGGGTGGGGCTTAATGACGCTATTTGCATAAATAATTTCATTAGGCTTCATTCCCTTGCAGAAATCTATGGCTTCCCGCCGTGATCTCCCGCAGGGAAGCTTTACAAAGTCGGCAGCCCTGGACTTAACATGATATCAATAGAGAGCAATTCCCTGCTACCAGCTAGGGACACCTGCAGCTAAGTCATGTGCCTATTACATTACTATGAGCCATTTCCCTGCCAGTTGGGCATAAGGAATGTGAAAATGATGGCTTATTGGCGAGACGCCCATCCCTGGGAGTGGCTCCTCTTACACAGACAGTAGGGAGACAAGTAACAAGCCTTCACTGGCTCATTCCAAACATTAGTCGCTAAACTTCACTTTTGGGTTCTTAAAAGTTTGACACCTGTAAATACTGTAAATGAGCCATTAGCCATGTGATAGGGTGCTGTGCCTGTAAATGGCAGGTTTTTATGTTACAATGTAGGGGCTATGTACTATGCCTTATATTTGCTTGTGCTTTATTTGCGTCATTTTGAAGGCATGAGAATAATAAAGTTTATCATGTTTCAATTGAAGGGGACAGGACGAGGCACAGCTGAGCGGTATGTAATAATCCAGAACAGGGAGGCTGGTGCATCCCATCGTCTATCATTTATATACAGCTATATGCTGAATAATGTATAAAGGGCATGGCATTTTTCTCTTTGGAGTTACATGCAGTAGATCAGGCAGCATTTTCCTTAGCAATCCTCTTAAAAATGATCTTCATATAAAAATCTCAGAGTTATATAGTGAATAGAAATAGGCAAAAGCTCTAACACTCAGCACTAAAGTATAAATGGGGAGAGCTCAGAGAGGCATATCAAAGCCTCCCTGCTCATTACATCATGTGCCTTGTGACTGTGGTGGTTATGGTAACCCATAATAATGCTGAATATAAAGACAGTGTTATTGAGGAGCAGAGATAATCAATCATTAACTCAATGCCGTTCAAACTGCAGGTTTTTATGGGTGGTAGCCTAGGATCCAGGGACACTATGGGGACCTAGACCGCTAACACTTTATCTGTGTGCAAGAATAACCTTTTCAATGGATAACATGAGCTTGCGTCCCGGGTCTGGCTGTATATTTGAGTACACCTGGGCTTCCTATTTATAGCTTAATAATCTGTTTTTAAAAAAAGGTGGTGGATGCATTTGTGTTACAGACTGTCACAGGAGAAGATGCACACATTTATGCTGCTCCATTAAAGTGAGTTCTCCAGCTTTTGTAAACCATCCATCAGGTTTTAGCACATATTACATCCCAAATACACTGATTATGGAATTTGGGGATATGTGTGATTAGCCGAAGGTGGGAGGAGTCTTACCCTTTAATTTACATTTAGGGTGGAATTTAAACAGAATGTAGTAATAATAACAGTAGTATCAGCAGCAGTAATAGCAGCAGCAGTAACAGTAGTTGTAGTAGTAGAAGTAGTAACAGCAACAACAGTAGTTGTAGTAGTAGCAGCAGTAATAGTAATAGTAGTAGTAGTAACAGTAGTAGAAGTAGCAGCAGTAGTAGTAGTAACAGCAGTAGTAGTAGTAATAGTAGTAGCAACAGTAGTAGTAGCAGCAGTAAAAGTAGTAGCAGCAGTAGTAGTAACAGCAGTAGTAGTAACAGTAGTAGTAGTAGTAGTAGTAACAGCAGTAGTAGTAACAGTAGTAGTAGTAGCGGTAATGATAGTAGCAGTAATAACAGTAGTATTAGTAGTAACAGCAGTAGTAGTAGTAACAGCAGTAGTAGTAACAGCAGTAGTAGTAGTAGTAGTAGTAATAGCAGTAGCAGTAGTAGTAACAGCAGTAGTAGTAGCGGTAATGATAGTAGTAGTAGTAATAACAGTAGTATTAGTAGTAACAGCAGTAGTAGTACTAGTAGTAACAGTAGTAGCAGTATTAGCAGTAGTAATAGCAGTAGTAACAGTAGTAATATTCTTATTAAGCTGTACCATTTGCATCCAGCAGGTGGCACTGGAAAAGAAAACCTCTGTGGTGCCCGAAGCACATCCTTATATTGGTTAACGGTTAGTCCAGCCCTGGCCCTACTGTATGCTTTCCATACCTTACACCTACCCTGTGAGCAGCTCAGTGCAGTATCCCAGGGCAGTGATGCCATGTAGTAAAGGGGGCAGGGTGGCATGAACTGATCAGTACTGTGGAAAATCCCTTTACTTGTAATAATGGGCAGTCTGCTCCCTGTGACCTGGCATCCCCCATAGTACAGCAATCTCCTCCAGCCTTATTTATGGACGCCTCACCCTATTGTGTCTGGAGACCCACACAGGAATCATTAATAAAGGCCGTATCGGTTTTGCATGCGTTTTGCTTTTTTATGCCTCCTTTGCATTATATCTGTGGAGATGATTCATCTCCTTTCCCGTTATTTCCTTTACTGTGCTACAATATGACTCTAATAAATTCATATCTCTGGCTGTTTATACACTTGGATGGTAAATAGGCAGCAGTAAGGTAGCTGTTGTTGCTTCCACATATCATGAAGCGGCCGTGGCGATCTGGAAGGTCTCTGTGGCAGAGAGGCACTTACAGGGGCTGCCTGACTACTTTTAGCCTGGAGTGCAAATATCAGCAAGTGGCCCCATACAGTGAATGGCTGTCAGCACTCTGATTGGTGCATAGCTCTAGACATCCACCAATCAGCATGCTGAATGCCACTCACTGTCTGGCTGCCGGTTGGGTAGCAGGTAGATGATGCTGCTGGGTGTAACCCACAATCAGAGCAGCTGAGGAGCATCTGTCATTGCCTTTCCTTCAGCAGTCCTAAGTACAGAGTGAATTTTTATATCACTACCAAGCCTCACCTACCTCCATGCTTTTGCTCCTACCATAAAACCCTCCTTTCCTAATTCCTTAACCCTCGAGACCAGACATAAGAAACTGTGCTGTGAAAGGCCCATAATGCTTTGTCCTTGTAGCACTCTCTCCCCCATTTTTTCTATTTATTGTTCCCTGGACTTATTGCAGCCTTCTGCTGCTTTTTGTTGCTTTAGCAATGGTTCCAACGCAGCTTATTGTCTTAAGACTGTCAAGGCATGCTGGGAGTTGCAGTTCCACAGCTCCTAGAGAGCCACAATACTGGATCTCTGGCATTTAGAGGGTTAAGAATAAAAAACGGATTCCTTTCATGTGGCAGCCCTAATGGGAGAATTGGAATGCAGAACTGGGTGCATGGCTCTTAATTAAATGACTCTGAAGAGGTAATCTATTTTTGATTGCTTGTGGAAACAGTAATCAGTTACAGATCGTGTCTATAAGGAAATCAGCACAGGAGCGAGCATCGCTAGAGCTCGTCATCGATGTACATTGTATAGTCCTAGCTCCTTATTAGCAAAATAAATAGGTAAGACTGATGGTTTGTGCCAAGAAAAAGCTGCACCTTAGATTCTCCTATGGGCCTGGATTCAAAGTTTGGGAGGAAGGGTAAATCAGGTGCAAGTCTGCAACTCGGCTATACCATTTTGCAAAGTGAGGGGTGCTATTTAACCTAAATCTATTACATGCAGCAAAAATACATTACTTTTGCACACTAAACTCAAATACTGCAAAGCTTTATGTTTAATCTATGAAACAGAGTTGAGCTAAGAAATTTCACCTCTTAATTCTAATTCTGGTTTTCACAATTTAAAACTGCCTCACCTTGCAACTCAACATGGTATTGCTCAGGTCTACACTTGCACCTAAAAAAAGGTGTAAGTGCAACTCTGAATCAGTCCCATGGAGTGTCCAACTCAAAGGTAAACAATTCTCGAAATGGTAAAAGAGAAGGGTGAGTGAATGTGCTAATTACTGTGATAAAGATACAATTCAATAGAATTAAATTAAAAGTCACTTTATCCACAATAAATATTAATAAATTGATGGCAAATACTAAATAAAAAAACATATATATAAAGAATAGAGTCTCTTAGGGCTTCTTGTCCTATAGTGATCTGCACAGGGTATAAAAGTTCCAAATGATGTACATAAACTTTGTAGTGGGATCCCTTTAAGTTCTTTTCAATATATTTCTCAGAAGAAAAGTAGGGAGTTATAACACAAAACAAAAGTTTAATACATAAATAGTATCAAATGTACATAAATCAAATAAAAACATAAACATATTCCACAAGTAAAAAAAAACGGAGGAAGAGCGCTCCGTACCTAATCTTAAGCGTCTCCCCTCCTCCGTATCCCAATTTATGCTTGGGATAAATATAAGGAGATCCTAAATCTCAAACTAAACTGAGGGTAAATATGATATAAGGTCAGTATGGTTTAAAATAGAATGCAAACAATGGGGCAGACTGGATGGGCCAAGTGGCTCTTATCTGCCATCACATTCTCACATTCCAATGTCCTCCTGGGCCACCAAGTCCCTATCATTCAATACTCCTGGTGTGTGTTCCTTTTGTCTGTCCCTGCGATAGTTCCTGATTTATATAGACTGAGAATTCCTGCTTTATACACATATGCTCCCTCTGCTCTCTCCTTTCCTAGAAGGGCTTTATCACAGATGGGGTACACGGAGGTCGGTGTCCAGCATCCCCACCTGTGTCACGTATAGCTTGTAAAGCCATAACTGAAATGACTGAAGTATCTTCTGTAATCCTCCTGCGTATATCCTGCAACCAGAGCCCATCCTGTCTAGACAGCGTTGTTTCGCCTGCATTATGAAATGGTATCGGGACTGATTAAAGCATCTAAGTGCTCCATCAGAAACCTATCACTACGGTGTGGGGAGAAATTCAAGCTGCTTGTAGCCCGTGCAATAAGCTGATGAGATATTAGGACGATGGCAATAGGCCACGGTGCACACAACCACTCTGCAGGGGATCGCGTTACCCGCTCGACGTCTCCACACTTGTTTATTGCACCAAAAAGCTAAAATAGACTTAATAGCAGCCGGATTCATTGCACATTACACAACCGTGGATCCTTTCAGCCAACGTGTTCATTCTCTGGTCTGGAAGGAGATACATAAAGTTGTGCCTTGGGATACTTGTAAGATACAAAGGGACTTAATGTTTTGCTCAGGGAAGAAGTGCCAGAATGTGCATTTCCTGGCATTAACTGCATTTACGCGTTAACAGCAATTCATGCAGAGACATGGGAAATTGCCACTTGCCGTTTGCTATTCAGTCACATTAATGTCCTGACCAGGGACCAGGGCTTGATGATGCCATATTTACTTGCACCCAATCAGCGGCCCCTCCTCTCTGGAGGGTAGAAATTAAATATTGCAGATCCACCAACATGACCCATTCCATTAAGTACAATTGAATCCGCTCCTGAGCTTCCAACTGTCATTCACCTGGTTTAAATGAATTAACTGATATTTTAAAAAAAATATATGTATATACCTCTTCAACAAAGGTGGTTACCATAGTAACTGACAGTTGAAAACTGAGGAGCAGATTATTTTGTACCTAATGGAATGGGTCATGTTGGAGGGTATGATATTGGCAAGTATAGAATAGCAGAGCTGGCTCTAGGCATAGGCCATACAGGCGAATGCAGAGGGCGCCCAGCAGGGAGGGGGTAGGAATTGCAGCAATTTAAGGGGCATCAACTAAAATCTTTACTAGGACACCTGATTGTTTGATGCTACTATAGCTACTGCCCTTAGCATATGGTGGAGGGTGGCTGGGGCAAAGCTTCCTCGATGCCCCCTCCCTCCTGCTAAGGGTGGCCCCGCCCACATGTAATACATACCCTTTAACATGACGTACTCCATTAGGTACAAAATACTCTGCTCCTCAGTTTCCAACTGTCGGTTACTATGGTAACCACCATAGTTGTTTAGATATCAATTCATTCATTTAAACCAGGTGACGGTTGGAAACTCTGGAGCGGATTAAATTGTACCTAATGGAATGGGTCATGCTGGAGGGTCTGGCAATATAGGTATTTAGAGAATAAACCCTTCCAAAATCCTGTGTTTGCCACTGAAAAGGACCCTCTGTCCAATTAGATCAGACAGCCGTTATGTCACTAGTTCATCCCGGACATGTGCACGTCGTGACATACTGTCAGAAGTGTCTCAGCAACAAATGTCTGATCAATATGTTGTAGTTGGACGCAGTTTGCAATTTAACTGAAATGTAT
This sequence comes from Limnodynastes dumerilii, assembly GCA_011038615.1. Classification (NCBI taxonomy): domain Eukaryota; kingdom Metazoa; phylum Chordata; class Amphibia; order Anura; family Limnodynastidae; genus Limnodynastes; species Limnodynastes dumerilii. The sequence continues at coordinate 481,186 of WWET01000425.1, forward strand.
TCTGACATTTTCAGCGTTGATTAATGGACATCTGCCATGTTAACTACACCACAGAGCGACAAAGCAGTCCTTATTTTATTGTTATTTATTTATCAGGTCAGTGTTATAATCACATGGCAACCAATCAGATTGTAGCTATTATCTACAACAGTCTTTGAAATGGTAGCTAGAATTTGATTGGTTACTTTCATCTGTTATATTTGATTAATAAATTGTGGCGATAGGGGATTTTCTCCTGCTACTATGCAGTGAAATGAAATTCTCTCTTGATTTATTAATAAAACACCATTAACATAACATTAATATTTGAAATCGACACGCTTTTTCCACACCTGCCTGTCGGTGGGTTGGGATATCTCCAATGGATTCTTATCTTTGAATGTCACTCTGGGCTTATGTTAATGCTAATCCATTACAAATTGAGAAGGTAAAATTCTAAATCCGCGGGTGTCCATTGTGTATTATTACACGGTCCCGGCTTACTGTGGCTTGGCTGATGGTGAAAGACTAACCGTTCCTTCCTGGCCTCTGGAGAAAGCTCTATTCATTGCATGTTTAAATCAAATATTTCATTTAATTGCTAGGAGGCAAACGCCTTTTCTATTTTTCCATCACAAATTTCCATTTCAGTCGTTGGTTTATTTCCAGACGAGAATTCATTGTGTAACACCTCCAAAGCGCAGGTTAGATGCGTCCTTAGAAAAACAACTATTTAATTAAGGCTTCTGTCGTTAGGTGATTCTTTGTCTAATCCCCGCAGGGTGTGAAGGGAACGCCAGATCAGTAGCGAGATCCCCCCCCTGCTGAGCGACTTTGCGTCCCATACAACCTGTCAATCTAACCTTCAAAAAGCCCAACTATGAGCCAAGACCCTGTGATAACACAAAATTACCAAGTGGCGGGCACTCTACCCGCTGAGGTCCTCTCTATAGTTAATAGGAGCAAGGAACGAAAGTTCAGGATTTTAATAATTAAAAGAAGCCATTTGGAACATAGTCAGCGTTTGACCTTCAATTAACTTTGCTTTTTGATGCTTCAATTACAGACCGCTGTGAAATTCTTAATAAAGTGAGCGGGAGTGAGTAAAATAAGTGTCCTTGAGCTCTGTGGCTGTCACTCATATTTAGCATTTATCAATATTATTCATGGTAGGGGGAGACTGTGAACGACAGGCACGTTTTATGCTGTCAGCTCCTTAATTATCGCCGGACATGATATACCGGATATAACATTGGACAAGGTTGTCAAAAGGAATTTATTCTGCCAAACTTCACAAGTGTCTTGTTATAATATAAATATAATAATACTAGAGGGTTACATATTTAGGTATGGTCCTTTGGTGTCATTATGACCGGCGACGGTCAGAATATTGACAATGGTATTGGCCACACCATAAGATTGGCCGTGCTTCAAAACCTGGGCACACACTGTTATTGCACAGATCACATGATAAACAAGTGCTTGAAACCATATGGTGCATGTGTGGAAGCTGCAATGGTCATGCCTATCTCTGCAAAAGACTAGTCATCATATGAACGGTTCATTTAAAATTCCCTTTTTACCGATCGAAGGATTGCGATCGTTCCTAATGTGCAGTGTGCGCTGTTCCGTCCGTCTCTCTCTCTCTCTCTCTCTCTCTGCTTCCTGCCTTAGTGGTGTTTATGTGGACGTTCCTATACAGAGAGGAGCAGAAAACCACAGATGTAAAGGGTGTGTAGTGTGTACAGGAGACTCGCCATGCTGGTCAGGAATAGAAATTAAGGAAATAACATATATATTGTTTAATATATTGGATTGTGAGGGAAAACATGTAGTGTGTATGGATGAGGTTTGCTGTTTAGAATGACTTGTTACCAAACAAGCCCATTTAGAATGTAGAGCGGTGACAGGGATATCATCCCCATGAAGAATTCCTCACAGCGGATGTCTGTCCGAAAAATATCAGCACCAAAAGGTTAACCATCCTCTTACCCTAACATTCACCTTAACACTCCAACCTTAACCCTAACCATCAATGCCACACAGCCAGACACTAAACTTCCTTGTCCCACAGCTTAAACCTAGCCATCAATTCCCCACAGCCTAACTCTCCATGTTCCACAGCCTAACCCTAACCCTCCAGGCCCCACAACCTAAACATAACCCTTCTTGTCTTGCAGCCTAACCCTAACATCCTGTGCCACGTAGCCTAACCTTAACCATCCATGCCCCACAGCCTAACCCCTAGCTTTCCTCCTAAGCCCTAACCGTAACCTTACATGCGTCGCACCTAATATAACCCTTATATAGCCGCTGCAGCTTGTGGATATTGGGAATGGGGAAATAGGTTCGCCCCCTGTGATCAGTATGTATGTACATGAGGACACCATCCCCCAGCATCCTGGCCAATTATTGGCGCTGAAATACAATGGTCATACACTGCCTCTAATATTCAGGGGAGAGGGCTACGGAATAAATCTTCCCTTCCCTTATCTGCTGTCACTTGTTATCTTCCCTCTTATGGTCACACAGAAGGATCGGGAATGATTGCGGAGCGGGAGAGGAAATTGCAGAAAATAAATACATTCAGACAATATCCGCTCTGCGCCTGACACAGCTCAGGTGCCAGAGAAGAACATCCAGCATCACGTCATAGACCAGACACATAGCTCAATGAGATCAGATACCACCTCACTGTGCAGGCTCCAAAAATATGGAGACATTAGCAGAAGTGGGAGGAGTTACACCTTAAAGTGGGTGGAGTTACATCTTAAAGGGACGGTTTCTGAGCGCAGTTAAAGGCTGCTGAGAGCGGGTTTATTTTGAGACTATGCATAAGAAACTAGACATATAGAGTGATATAGAGTGTGGCCATCAGAGGGAAACAGGTGGAAAGTTACACTTAGTTATTTATTATATGGCCGCAGACCTGATCATAAAAGTTAAGGTAGCGATTTCCCACTGACAGCGGGGAGTGCAGGAGGCGTGCGCAGACCTACGGACCCCTGCAGCCATGTAAAGCCTGGGCCATTGTAACTAACAGATATGTGTTATCCCCTCACACAATTCCCATATAACTCATCTTCAAGCCAGCTTCATATAAATCATTTAATATAAATACAAATATTTAATTGATTCTGTTATATATTGGCCACAGACGTGTAAATCCCAGCACTTCCACTGACCACTGTGACCAGACCGGCTGCTGGGAATCATATTGGTTGAGAAACAAACACACAAACACACATATACACACACACATACACACACATACACACACACACACACATATACACATATACACACACACATATACACACACACACACACACACACATATA
>WWET01000425.1:488243-504840 GCA_011038615.1 Limnodynastes dumerilii
CAAACATCTGATTGGTTGTGGGAAACACATGTCCCAGCATACTCCAACAGCATAGGCATAGCTGATACATGGCAAAGCATCATGGGACTTGTAGATTCACTATAATTGGAGTGCCACAGGTGGCCTATGCCTGTCCTATTCTAACCCAAGGATCTCCTCCCAAAGGAAAGAATTGAAGAAATTACATGATTAATAATCCCAAAGACAGGATAAAATAAATCCCGCTTCGGTTCTGCCAACAAATTGTTGTTTTGGGGTAAAACTCATCAAAACCTGCCTGCGAGCCGGGAATCAGGAGTCAGCGATAGGGAGAGCTAGGAGGTTTGCTATAACTCATATTATTCTTACATTTATGAGACTTTAGACCAAGGTTCACCAATACAATCTTTATGCTTGCTCCAGATGCAAGTCTCAGCGGTCAGCTGCGCTCCATTGCTGCATATGCGCAGTATCATTATCGGCAGAGTTCTGTACGAAGCGTATGGAAGTCTCCCGGAGTACTTCATCGTGCATCTGGGCCAGTGATAGCACTATCATGGTGCTGCACCACCAAAGGGGTGTGTCCTATGCCACCAAAGGGGTGTGTCCTGTGAACAGCTTCACTTATGGGAAGGATTGCTGACTTAGAATTTTTTCTCTCCAGGAGATTTCAGAGGGAAGAGATAGATGCCGCAATAGGGGTGGGGCTTCTTGACGCAATTTATGCAAAACACGCCCCTTTCAAGCAATGCTACTGGTCCTAGTGTTGCTAGGGATGTGGGTGGGGCATGATGAAGCAAATGACGTTATCATGCACCGCCCCATCCTTAATAACAGTAGAATTGGCATTATTGAGAGACGGGGGCGGGGTTTGCATTACATCGCAGCCCATTTCCTGCACATGGCAGCATCGGTATGTATTGATTGGTAAATTGTCAGTGAATAAACACTTTCAGCGTTATTGTGTAGACTGTGAATGGGAGATCCGCTGACTTAATCGAAAAGATAAAGGACCGGATTCGCGGACGCGTGTTAACGCACACACGTAGCCAGGCAACACCCATGACCCTCCCCTAGCACAGATTTTTTTTCGGTGACTTACGCCTCCATAGGGCACCCTTTTTTCTACGTGTGTACTTACACGTGTATGATTCCATTTAAATGCCCCCCCCCACCCATTTTCACGTAACTTTGAACATCCCGAATAAAACCTCGCCCCTTCGTACATATGTCCCTAAGTGCGATTCACAAGTCCATGCGTAAATACAACGTAATTTGCGTGGAAAATGTACTACGCATGCGCAGTTAATACGCACGCAATCCCACGTAAAAACGTATCTGTGAATACAGCCCAAAATTAGGCGACACTGCAGCTGAGTCACAAGAGACCAAAGTCTACCTTTCATTTCTGTCTCCAGAGATTCAGAGAACCGTCCGAGAAAAGTTCACAAATATTCGCATGGACGTAGCAAGGTAACACCCTCACACGGACGGGGCACAGTGACTTATGAGTGCCTCCACCCATCCGCACATTTAAGTGTTCTGTACTGTACTGTACGTATTTTGCTCCACCCACTTACACGCATCTTTTATAAACACGCCCCTCCGTACGGATCTTCCCACGTGCGATTCACAAGTCCGTGCCTACTGCACTTCCGTGCGTCAATTCAACGTAGATAGCGGAAATTTAGTTACTACGCATGCGCAGTTGAAATGTCCCTAAAAATACGCACGGAAATACGGTTCTCTATGGACCACTCTTTGATTCCATCTTGGCCTTAATGAAAATGATCGCCGCCTTAGACCTCACTGCAGGGAGATAGAACACGATTTCATCACACTGCAATGACTTCAGGGAGTTAGGGAGATCGTGTAACGCAAGTCACGTACCGCTAAGTATACTGCACCCCCCTCTCACGTGCGTAACTCAGCCAGCACATACTGTACTATTTACATGGCTCCCTCCGCTCACAATGCGTATGTTCGGCTTGCGTAGTGATGTCACGCTGTACGCAGTTACGTACAAGTGACGTACAGTCAGAGTTATGATGCGTAACATCTGCCGCTCACATACACAGTAGGTTCCCACAGCTGCTGCATGTGTATATTGTCTGACGTTCTTGAGTCTGGATCAGGCCCATCATCCCAGACAGGGGGAGCAGCTGACCGGCTTCAGAGGGCCTGTGTCATCGAGCCTTGTGCCCCCTGCTCAGTGGTGTGTATTACAGCATTGCTGCTTCACATTGTGTGGATCACAGCCGCATTAAGCAGTGGGAGCTGGTCATAATGACGCGGTTTGCGTCCTTTTACCCAAATGCGCGCCAAATTCTAGATAGTGGCCCGCTCTCACTGGAGCCCGGGAGTGCTGCCTGAGTTTCCGGAGACTCCTGAGAGTTCCGGGAAACCCGGCCAGTGTTCTATTGACTACGGCCATGAGGTGGAACTAGACACACCCTTTTGTCGGTGGCAAAATGATGCTTTCACCAGCTCCCTGAAATGATATTTTAAGCCGTTGGCAAGTGTGCCACCTTCCTGGGAAACTTGGTTCAGCTCAGACAATGTCCGCCACCTCCGTGTGGTCACTCAGATCATTCCCCTGTAAGGGCTTTTGTGTGCACGGCCGATAAACTAAAAAGAGCCGCGGAATGAGGGAGAGGAGTATTTAAGCACTGAAGAAAAGCGAGAGGGAAAGATGATTAACCTCCGCAGTTAATACGTGACTGGCTCGGCAGCCGGGTGTGGGGCTGATATGGTTGTGAGGAAAGGGGCCGGCCCGGTGATGTCAGGCACATGTCAGTCTTCTGCAGTAGACGTGCTCCGCATGATAATCCGGGGAGAGGGGGAGGTGACATCAGCTGCACTGCACCATACTGCAGCAACACCACAACAAAGCCCGCTCCTTCCACTCACTCTCTCCCATTCATCTCCCACACCGAGCTCCTGAGGACCGGCTGCTTGCCAGGGCCAGTCTTTATTCTCTGTGACTTGTAGGGCTTCCTGTCATGGGCTCTGGTTTTGGTTTTGCAATTATCAGAGAAATTCATTAAGCGTTTTTACTTCACCTCTATGGGCAGAAAAACGCAGTGGGCGGGGACTCGTATTGTCAGAACATTCAGACTTTGCTGCAAGTTTAGCTCCGTGCTTTGCATGACAGAAGGCACAGTAACACTTCTGCTCTGTATGGAGAATGTCATTCTCATTATCTGTTATATTACAGTAACAGCATCATTCTCAGTATCTCTCTTATACTGATACGCTGACCCCATGCACAGTTTCACTCCTCTCTCTCTCTCTCTCTCTCTCTCTCTCTATGTACACTAAATAGCATCATTCTCACTATCTCTTCTTATACTGATTCACTGACCACATGCACAGTATCACTTCTCTCTACACAGCGTGTAATTCTCAGTATCTGTCCCTGTACTGATTCAGTTGACATATGCACAGTATCACTCTGCTCTGTGTACACAGGGTGTAATTCTCAGTATCTGTCCCTATTCTGATTCACTTACCATATGCACAGTGTCACTCCTCTCTCTGTACACAGTTTGTAATCTCAGTATCTGTCCCTATACTGATTCAGTTGTCATATGCACAGTATCACTCCTCTCTGTACATAGGGTGTAATCTCAGTATCTCTTCCTTTAGTGATTCAGTTGACATATGCACAGTATCACTTCTCTTTTTTTGTACACAAGTTTAATATCCACTCTCTGTACACATGGTGTAATTCTTGGTATATTTGCTCTTACACAGATTGTGTGACCATATGCACAGTATCACTCCCTTCTGTACACAGGGAACATGCACAGGAGCTGACTTCCTCACTGGCTACACATGATATAATCTCAGTACCTGTTCTTATCCTGAATGCAGTAGTCATTGTAATTGGTGGCACCTGCAACAGTTAATATCTTGCATTATGGGTCACTGAATAGGGAATATTTGGATTATGGCTTGTACGGTATAGTACTACTGCTCACTACACTGAATGATTTGACACCTGAACTCCCCTTGTCCTGCCAAGTTATAATTTTCTGGGCATTATCCAAGATGACTGCTGCCAGGGATATTAAATACATATTTTTCCACTCTCAATACACTGATTTCCCCCAGCCAATCACATAACACCAATGGCCGTGAGAAAATGAAGGAGCTGGTTATAACAGGCAGAACGTGATTGGATGTGTGTCACGTGACCACCTCTGCGATAGCCAAGAATGCCCGCTGATTCAGTGTCTCCCAGCCAATGGCGTTATGGAATGCAAAGAAACTTTTTGTGAATGAAGAGATATGAAAAAATGGCTCCAAAATATTATACTCTCTCTCTCTGTTTGTGAAAACCTTTGATTAATAACAGTAACCTGATAAAGCAAATGCATGCTGGAAATTATGTGGTCTGGGTTATAATAACCTCTATCCCATCAGTGTATTACTATGGTTAACAGCATCACAGAGTATTTCAGTGCAATAAGCAACTGCTTGTCCATAAGCAAACAAGGTCAAAGTAAGTGGAACTAAGATAACGAGTGACCAATCAGTGACTAGAGTGCTTCAGAGATATTGTATACATCTATCTATATGTAGGGTGCTGTGGATACCGCATAGTGCCATATAAATAAACGTTAATAATAATAAAATAATATATTAAATTTTTTTTATTCCAATGTTTATTATGATTATTATCATTTTTTTGCATATAGATATCACTTTTAATACGTTGCTACTCCAATACCCTGTGTTTCTCCCCTGTCTCCAGATAACCAGTTTAGAATGTCAATCCTGGAGCGCTTGGAGCAAATGGAGCGCCGAATGGCGGAGATGACCGGTTCCCAACAGCACAAACAAAGTGTGGGAGGAGGCAATGGAGGCGGAGCCCACAGTGGGGGGAGCCAAGCACAAGTACGTGTTACCTAAGCTTTCCTGTAGTGTTCCCGCAAAGCTCAACGCGTTTTACCTGTGTCTATTTATGAGAGTGACCAGGTCTTTCCGTAAAACTATAACTGCTCAGTTATCGAGGTTTAAGAGGTTTCCATTGGTGTGTTTAGTTCTCCCTTTAAATACGCATCCTATATGACCAAATATTGGAACTCTCGCTGTTTAGAGTTAGGGCCGGGATAATCCGGGAGACTCCAGGTGACTCTCTAAGTGTTCCGGGAGAGCCAGCACGAAGATTGGACGGGACTTTATGACAAAATGTGCATTTTCAAGCCCCGCCCCTTACCTAGTAACACTACAATACGTAGCTTTGATGGACGGGGCTTCAGGACACGATTTGCATAAATCACACCATCAAGCTCCGCCCCCATCTCTTTCTTACCTCCGAGACCTCCATATAGAATGCCGGCAACTCAGAGTTAAGACCTATAGCAGAAAAGCCTTGAATGTGGCTGGTCGCGGGTCATATATTTGTGTGTAACCAATATTTCCACATTTTATTATACAGATAGAGTGGCAAATGGGCTTTTGGTTGGTAGCAGTGTTGCTGGGGCACTTGCTTCCTGTGTAGGCGACCCCGGCCTTTCATGCACCTGTCTATAGTAACCTGTCCATTGATTAGAGCAGACCCCATATTGTGTAACTCTTGCACATTGCGCTGCTAGCTGTTGGAGCAGGGTTGTTGTGACTGTAGCAGGTGCTGCCATGCTGTAACCTCTTCCTGTGCTGTCCTTCCAGTGTACAGGGGGGGCAGGATCCATAGGAAACTGCTTTGAGAGCCGTGTGGTGGTCGTGTGTGAGAAGATGATGAGCCGAGCTTGTTGGGCCAAATCCAAGCACCTAATTCATTCCAAGACGTTCCGCGGAATGACCCTTCTCCACCTGGCCGCGGCGCAGGGCTACGCCTCTCTCATACAGACCCTGATCAAGTGGAGGTGAGTGTCCCCTCCTCATACAGACACCTAGGATGGGACAGGAGTAAGACTTGTGTGCGGCACATTGACTGTGTTCCTGTAACAGCTTAGCTGGGATTTCAGCCAGACTGGGAGCACTGATAGCACTCTATATGCAGCCATCCTCCTAAATATCTCTTTATTGTCCCTCATTTGGCAAATGTTTCTTTCCCATTGGTTCCAGGTGCCGCTATGGAGAGCGCTTCCCATGGCTATCCCCTCCCCCATCTCCCTATTTATTTATAATTGCTGGGTGTCAGACGTGTAGAACCTTATAATCCTTTTTAATATAGTGCTGTGTGTTTTCCTGCGGTATGATTGTCTGGAGGGCAATTACCCGGATGCAGCGTCCGTTACTCTTATGAGATGGTTGCAGGGGACATATTTGCTATTCTGCTTCTGTCAGGTTCTTGCATTTTTAATACACGTCTCAGGATATTATTAAAGAACGATCGGCTCCTGTGGAAGGCTCGATGATATTCCCGGGTCTGCCGGCTGGAGCGTTGCTATGGTGGCTGTTTGTACACTGTGGTCATTCAAAACACCGTCTGGAAGAAATTGAATGATAATGTTCCCTATGGATATCATAGCACAGCGCGGAGCAGGTGGAGGCTGGGGGCCCGATGCAGAGTGCTGTGTGAGACGGGGCCCTTTCACACCACATAACACCCGCCAAATACTGACTGCCAGGATGTATTTACTGGGGTTTTCAAAACTCTCCCTCATGTCTGTACCCCCCTGACTCTAATCTACTTCTCATGCCTGTACCCCCTGTCTCTAATCTACTTTTCATGTCTGTGCCCCCTGTCTCTAATCCACTTCTCATGCCTGTACCCCCTGTCTCTAATCTACTTCTCATGCCTGTACCCCCTATCTTTAATCTACTTCTTGTGCCTGTACCCCCCATCTCCAATCCACTTCTCATGCCTGTATTACCCATCCCTAATCCACTTCTCATGCCTGTACCTCCTATCTCTAATCCTCTTCTCACACCTGTACCACCCCATCTCTAATCCACTTCTCATGCCTGTACCCCCTGTCTCTAATCCACTTCTCATGCCTGTACCCCCTGTCTCCAATCCACTTCTCATGCCTGTACCCCCTGTCTCTAATCTTCTTCTCATGCCTGTACCCCCTTCTTTCTTATCCACCTCTCATGACCGTACCGCCTTGTCTGTAATCCACCTCTCATGTCTCATGCCTTGACTCATTTTTTCCTCTTGTCTGTTCCTCCTTGCTTCTTATGTGCTCCTCAAATCTATATCTCTTTGTCTCTTTTCTGCTCATACCTATACTCCCTTGTTTCCTTTTGCCCCCATCATACCTATACCCACTTGTCTCTTATCTGTCCTCTCATTCCTCCTGTATTTCCTTTTCTCTTAACTGCCCATTAACCCTGTGCCTCCTTGTCTCTAAACTGCCTCTTACACCTGTAACCCCTTGTCTCTTATCCATCTGTCATACCTCTATCCTTGGACTCCATTTCTATACCCCATTGGCTCTTTTGTACTGCCTGTACACCCTTCTCTGCCCTTCATCCCTATTCTGTCTTACCCCTGGCCTCCCATAATGACCACCATTATACCTGTCCTCTCCTATCTGCTCCTTGTACCTCTTTGTTATTCTTGAGCCAGTGTTCCCTGTAAAATTACAGCTGGGTCCCGGACAATGCGATTACTACTGGCACTTCTATTGCTGGCTGCATGGTATCTATCACTATTGGATTAAAGACTGCAATGCTTGAGGAGCAACAGACAGTGCTTTATAATGCAAATTTATATTTAACAACGACCTTTAGTGGATTATTGTATTACAACATTGTCCTATAAAACACAAATCATTGTGTCCCTTTAACAGATTGTTTCCAGCTCTAGTGCTGCCACCTGGAGGTATAATCTGGAAGTGCTGATCTACCGTGCTCTAATTTTACATGACTATATACTGAATTCAGAAACAAATAAAATACTGAAAGTGAACATGATTAACACATCAATATTGTATATACAAAAGAATGACACAAAATCCCAAACTATGATAGTAGAATTCCTGTTTTGCAGAAAAGCCATAATTCTGCAGCAAAGGTATAGTTTAAGTTTCTTGTAGATTTAAATAGTAAGTAAAGTAACCTTGAATAATGGGATGTCATTCATACTGTTCATTTAGTCCTTTTTCAGATCTTGCTGGTTTCAAGATAATGCTGCCAGTTGGATAGATGAGGAGTTAAAGCTCCATGTCATGTGACTGTGGTTGCCATGGGAGACCATGATGCTCTGCAGCAAAAATAGCCACTTGAAGAAATAAACCAATGACAAATAGCAATATTATTTTTTAGATGCACAAACAGAGGATTTATCCTAAAAGGACAGGACACAAATAATAAGAATCAACACTTATTATCATATGTTTATTGCTATCATTATTCACCTGTGTCTAGTATCACTGTTTCTGTTAGGAAGAGACACATTGTCAATAATCAGGATGTAACAATGTAACTCTGTCTGTTTTCAGGACAAAGCACGCTGACAGTATTGATTTGGAATTAGAGGTTGATCCTTTAAACGTTGATCATTTCTCGTGTACTCCCTTGGTAAGAGCCCATGGTCGTTACTGTATATGCTGGAAATGTATTCACACTGTAGATCATCGATCACTCGGATTTATCATCCTCATTGTAATGTAATATTGTGCATTCCGCAGCCTCATCTTCAATATCCATCCATTCATACAGACATGAATGGGTAGTGGAAATTACTTCTCCTATACCACATAACAGGATTTGTAATGTGCATCCGTTCATTCATTTTTTTATTGTAAAATTAGGGGGGGTGCAATCATTTTCAGAGGCAAATCTTTAAATCCTGAGACTGTATCTAGTAAATAACAAATATGTATTTGCCATCAGAAATCATGGTACCCAGTACAGATGCACCCCCTCCACCAAGACAATTGCTCCTTCCCTACCCTCCTCCAGTCACCCCAGTTTACACTAAATTAACACACCCCTGAACTCTGTTCACAGAAACGTACCCAACATCGATAGTTTATGCTAAATAACCCCCTTCCCCAGGTTTTTCTAAGCACCTCACTCCAGGTTACACAAATTTAAAATATTCAGATTAATTATACCCCCTCTGTCTCTAGTTCACAATTCCCCTTACCCCAGCACACACTAAATTGCCTCCACCCTAGCTTATACTAAATTAACCACCCCTATGCAAGGTTAAAACAAAAGTAACCCCAATTAACCTTAATTTACATTAAATTAAACCAATTCTGACTAATTTAACCACCTATTTACACTAAATTCCCATCCACCTCCGCCCCCCACCCCCTCAGGAACAATAATTAAACCTCTGCATTGGTTCACACTAATTTAGCCTATCTCTATTTACAACCATTCCCAGTTTACACTAAACGTACCCCCCTAAACCAGTTATGCTTAATTAACCCCTGGTTAACAGTCACCTTCCCTCTGTGTGTTGTCTCTTGCCCTCTCCTCCCCTCCACAGATCATTTTTGTGTTTGTTTAGTGACTGATTAGTGTCCCCTTCTCATATCCTAGATGTGGGCCTGTGCTCTGGGTCACACCGAGGCCGCCGTAGTGCTGTATAAATGGGACCGCCGAGCTATCTCCATCCCAGACTCCCTGGGCAGGCTCCCCCTGTCTATCGCTCGATCCCGGGGCCACGTGAAGCTGGCAGAGTGTCTGGAGCAGTTACAGAGAGAGGAACAATCCCAACTGGGGCAAAACACCAGACTGCAGTGCTCCCCCAGCCCCGAGGCCAATGCCGACAGCTGGATCACCCAGTGGCAGGGAGAAGCCATCAGCCCCCAGGAGACTCAGAAGGGAGTTACCATTATATCCAATGCTAATGCAGGTGAGTGTCCTTCCATACAAGAGCAACAGCCAGGAAAGCTCCATAGAAAACACTTATTACACTCTCCACCTGCTCTACCATCATCCCCAGGTCTGTTATACCACTCAATCCATCACCTCTATCTGCCAAACCCATATCCTGCCCTCCCTTAACCCTTCCTTCCATATCCCTTTGTTCTATATCCCTTTCTTCTGTACCTCAGTTTCCCTTTACCCCCTCATCCATATCCCTTTCTTCCTTATCTGCTTCTCTCATACCTCTCTCCCTTACCCCCTATCTATTCCTCCCATACCCTTCTCTCCCTTATGCCTTTCCTCCTTTTCTCACCATTAACCCTTCCTCCTGTACCACTCATCTCTTTGCCCCCTCCTCCATATACCTTTCCTCTTTACCTGTTCTACTCATACCTCTTTCCATCCCTTATCCCTTAGCCATTCCTCCCATACCCTTCTCTCTATTACCCCTTGCTTTCATACACCTCTTTCCTTTACCTCTTATCCCTTCTTCCCATACCCTCCCCTCTCCCTTGCCCCTTTCTTCCATAGACCTCTCTCCTTTATCTCTTACCCCTTCTTCCCATACCCCTCTCTTCCTTATCCCTTCTTCCCATAACCCTCTCTCCCTGACCCCTTCCTTCCATACCCCTCTCTCCCTTACTCCTTCCTCCCATACCCCTCTCTCCCTTATCCCTTCCTCCCATAACCCTCTCTCCCTGACCCTTTCCTTCCATACCCCTCTCTTCCTTACACCTTCCTCCCATACACCCCTCTCTCCCTTAACCCTTTCTCCCATACCCCCCTTTTCCTTACCCTTTCCTCCCATACCCCTCTCTCCCTTACACCTTCCTCCCATACACCCCTCTCTCCCTTAACCCTTTCTCCCATACTCCCCTTTTCCTTACCCTTTCCTCCCATACCCTTCTCTCCCTTACACCTTCCTCCCATACCCCTATCTCCCTTACCCCTTCCTCCCATACCCCTATCTCCCTTACCCCTTCCTCCCATAACCCCCTCTCCCTTACACCTTCCTCCTATACCCCTCTCTCCCTTACCCCTACCTCCCATACCCCCCTTTCGCTTACCCTTTCCTCTCAAAAGCCTCACTTTGTGTAGCAGTTCTAAGGCTTATATCTAGACAAATAAATACTGTATGCTAGTAATAGCACGTGCACTGGGGTGACGGATGGCTCATAAAATGGCTCTTGTGTAAAGTCTTTATCTCGGACATTACTGTATTACACCAGGAGCCGTCTCAGCAGAGTTTCCGCTGGTCTGTGCATATAACATTATTTTTATGGGTTGTAGTAAAATGTAAATGGAGAAATATAAAACCTTAAGGAGAGAGATGTCTGGTTACCAGTTCTGTGTCATTACCGCACAGCAGTCACTTTCCTGCTTCTTAGAATTTGTCCTGAGAATTCCTGAGCCGTCACGGATAGGTTCCCATGCCTGTCCTCACACGCTGAGAGTAGGCTGACCTCCTGGAAGCCCGCTTCGCTTTCTGTTGAAGTGGACAAGGCCTTTATGGACTTTATGATCATGTAGATTATCGTGTCTTAAGGTCACTAAACATTTCTGATGTAAATAAAGTGGTTCTTATTATATATGGGAAAGATACATATCACATTGGGGCACAAGACACCTCCCCCCACAGGCTGATATAAGACATGCCTCCACTCACTGATAAAAGACACGCCCCCATTGGCTGATATAAGACACGCCCTCATTGGCTGATATAAGACATGCCCCCACTGGCTGATATAAATCACGCCCCAACTGGCTGATATGATTCCCCCTCTTCCTGATTGGCACAAGACACCCCACCTTCTGGCTGGGTATAAGACACACTCTATAGCTCTATAGCTTAGCACAATACATGCCCCTCTAGCTGAGCACAACACACACATCCTCTGGCTAAGTACAGTAAAAGACACACGCCCTCTGGCTAAGTACAAGGCACGCCTCCTCTGACTGAGTGCAGGAAACATCCCCTCTGGCTGGTACAAGACACACCTCCTCTGACTGAGTGCAGGACACACCCACTCTGACTGGTACAAGATACGCCTCCTCTTACTGAGTGCAGGACAAACCCCCTCTGGCTGGTACAAGATACGCCTCCTCTTACTGAGTGCAGGACACACCCCCTCTGGCCGGTACAAGACATGCCCCCTCTGGCTACTACAAGACACACCCCCTCTAGCAGAGCATCACATGGTGCTATGAAGTATAATGGTAGCTCTTTTCAGCTGTTGCAAAGTCTCTCTGGCTAAGTACAGTAAAAGACACACGCCCTCTGGCTAAGTACAAGACACGCCTCCTTATACTGAGTGCAGGACACGCCCCCTCTGGCTGGTACAAGATACGCCTCCTCTTACTGAGTGCAGGACACACCCCCTCTGGCTGCTACAAGACATGCCCCCTCTGACTATTACAAGACACACCCCCTCTAGCAGAGCATCACATGGTGCTATGAAGTATAATGGTAGCTCTTTTCAGCTGTTGCAAAGTCTGATCTTCTCTGTGTTAAACACATTGGGGTAAATCCAGAATTACGTTTGCCGTACGTCTACTCGCGTAGCGTATTTTCGTGTGCGTACCTTCTATACACTCCCCTAGGCACACCCCTTGAATGTACGTATTTTGTCAAGATACGCTTTCTAAACCCTACCTTAACTTTTTCCAACGTAACCGCAGTGATCCGCACACGTACGTATCGCCAACACGTATTTACGCAGCTAAGCACGCCCATACTGTACACTTTACATACAAACCCCCGCCTACTTAACGTATTTCAGACGTATTTTGGACTCACGTAAAATTGGCACGCCCACACGTAAGTATTTACGTGACACATACGTGAATGGCCCATACGTTCACAATTACGCTACATTACTGAGCGTATTTTCTATGGTGCACATGCGCAGTACTTACCAAAAGGCGATTTTACGTCTCCGCCACGTGTAAATTCGCTCACAAGCGTTGTTCTGGATCAGGCCCATTTTCATTACCTTAGATTTTTTTTACATGCATTGTGTTTTTTTATTTTTTATTCTACAGAATTAAGAAGACCACGATCTGAACCTTCTAATTATTACAGCACTGAAAACCCGAAAGATTACCCAGCTGCTAAAAAACACAAACTGAACCCCGAGTATTTCCAGGTCAGGCAGGAGAAGGTCATCGCCACAGCCCTTAGCCTTGAGCAGCCGTCCGCCTGGAAGCAAAGCTCCGCCTCCAAGCAGCCATTATCAGAGGCTGCGCACGGCGAGGTAACGCGCCACTTTACCCGTGAGCTTCCTCAGCGCACTGCGGACACATCCGGATACAGACCTCCAGCGGGGCTGAAATGGAGCCCAAAAGATCTTTACCTGGGGGTTTCCGCTTCGCAGGTGACGGGGGCCTCCAAATCCGCGGGCCTGGGCAAAGACATGGCGGTGCATAGGCTGCGCCAGAGGGAGCAGATGAATGTCTTAATGATGTCTGAAAGGGAAATGGTCGACGCCGAGCTGCTGTCTTACAGAGAAAACATGGAGAATGAGGACTGCTTACAACACATGGATGACCTCCAGGTACAGCGACCTGTGGAAGTAGGAGGGTTCCCGGGCCAGGTATTGGGGGCATTCATCCACAAATTAGCGGAATGTTGGATACCATAGTCCGCATGTTAGCTTCTGCAACGGAGGCTAACGTATGGATTTAACCCTTAACTCAGGATCCAGCCCTTAGTGATCGTTTCTGGCCTGTCGCAGCTGTGAAAGCAGGCGTAACGTTCCCGGTTATCGCCTCGCGATCAGCCCCCGCTGTTAAAGCTGGCAGCAGCCGCCACAGATTGATCATTGGAGTTCATTATTTCCTGCTCCCCGGAGACAGCCGGCAGATGATGAATGTGCTCGATAGGCCAGTTCCATTCATAGCGGCACTTCATAACTTATAACAAGATAAAGTAAATAAATCCCCGCTGTTCATGTCAGGAGGCCATTCACCTGCGTAGCCTCGCAGGCATTGCATTTTTCTTTTTCCAGACAGCAAATATGAACATTGCGACTACAAGATATGCGCAGGTGTGACGACATTTCATGTACTGTACATCTACGGTGTCCTCTGCATGATGTATCTCTACAGAATTCTAATAAAGAAAATAAATATTCTCATTAACGAATTGGATTTGTTGCCTTTAACAAATATAACTGAGCAAATCCTTTTAAATATATTGCGTTCTCGGCCTAGTCGCTTCCTTGGGTCACCCGCAGTATTAAGATTTCCAGCCAGCCCCTGATAGATTATAGTCTGAGCTCATCAATGTGTATTAATTATATGCTCATCACAGTATCCGACGTATCATGGAGCAGCGTTTCTGCATGGTTATATGATATATATGTGTCATCTTCTTCTCTTCAGGTGAACATGATGAATCTGGCAGAGCAGATTATTGAGGCGACACCTGATCGGATCAAGCAGGAGAATTTCGTACCGATGGAGTCTCCGCTGGCAGAGAGAGCAGACACGGCAGCGTTCAGCACCACCATGAGCTGGCTGGCCAGTTATCTTGCTGATGTTGACCACTTACCTAGTGCTGCACAGATACGGTGAGTTTTTCTTCCACTACGCCCCCTTGTGGCCTAATGATCAGGAAAAATGGCGCTCGCTTGGCATTACTAACATTCGATTACTGAATAAAGCACAAGTGAGGGAGTGATGAATAAACAACTAACTAATGTTCAATGTATTAAATAATAAGTTGTCTGGTATAAAGTATTATTTTCTGTTGTTTGTTATAGGTCGCTCTACAATGAACCTCTAACTCCTTCTTCAAACACCAGCTTAAGTCCTGCGTGCTCCCCTATGAGTGAAACCACCTTTGAAAAGCCCAGCCTGCCTTCTGCTGCTGATTGGTCAGAATTTCTCAGTGCGTCTACCAATGAGAAGGTCGAAAATGAAATTTCCCAGCTGACCCTGTCAGATCACGAACAGAGAGAACTCTATGAAGCTGCCAAACTCGTCCAGACAGTGTTCAGAAAATACAAGGTGGAGATATAATAATTCCCCGAAATCCCAGGACACATTCCCTGTATACCTGTATATGATCAATTCATTCCCTGTACACTCTGTATACAATCACTTCATTCCCTGTACACTCTGTATATAATCACTTCATTCCCTGTACACTCTGTATATAATCACTTCATTCCCTGTACATTCTGTATACAATCACTTCATTCCCTGTACACTCTTTATATAATCACTTCATTCCCTGTACACTCTGTATACAATCACTTCATTCCATGTACACTCTGTATACAATCACTTCATTCCCTGTACACTCTTTATATAATCACTTCATTCTCTGTACACTCTGTATATAATCACTTCATTCCCTGTACACTCTGTATACAATCACTTCATTTTACACTCTTTATATAATCACTTCATTCTCTGTACACTCTGTATATAATCACTTCATTCCCTGTACACTTTGTATATAATCACTTCATTCCCTGTACACTCTGTATATCATCACTTCATTCCCTATACACTTTGTATATCATCACTTCATTCCCTGTACACTCTGTATATCATCACTTCATTTTCTGTACACTCTGTATATAATCACTTCATTCCTTGTACACTCATTATATCATCACTTCATTCTCTGTACACTCTGTATATATTCACTTCATTCCCTGTACACTCATTACATCATCACTTCATTCCATGTACACTCTATTTATCATCCCTACATTCCCTGTGCACTCTGTATATAATCACTTCATTCCCTGTACACTCTTTATATTATCACTTCATTCCCTGTACACTCTTTATATCAACACTTCATTCCATTTACATTCTATATAACATCACTTTATTCCCTGTACACTCTAGTTATCACAGGTTCAATCCCTGTGCACTCCTATATATCACCATCTAATTCCCTGTACATTCAATATAACATCACTTCATTCGCTGTACACTCTATATAACATCACTTCATTCGCTGTACACTCTATATAACATCACTTCATTCCCTGTACACTCTATATAACATCGCTTCATTTCCTGTACACTCTATATAACATCGCTTCATTCCCTTTACACTCTATATAACATCGCTTCATTCCCTGTACACTCTATATTACATCACTTCATTCCCTGTACACTCTATATAACATCGCTTCATTCCCTGTGCACTCTATATATCACACCTCATTCTCTGTACACTCTATATATCACACCTCATTCCCTGTAAACTCTATATATCACACCTCATTCCCTGTACACTCTATATATCACACCTCATTCCCTGTACACTCTATATATCACACCTCATTCCCTGTGCACTCTATATCACACCTCATTCCCTGTGCACTCTCTATATCACACCTCATTCCCTGTGTGCACTCTATATCACACCTCATTCCCTGTGCACTCTGTATATCACACCTCATTCCCTGTACACTCTATATATCACACCTCATTCCCTGTGCACTCTATATATCACACCTCATTCCCTGTACACTATATATCACACCTCATTCCCTGTGCACTCTATATATCACACCTTATTCCCTGTACACTCTATATATCACACCTCATTCCCTGTACACTATATATCACACCTCATTCCCTGTACACTATATATCACACCTCATTCCCTGTACACTATATATCACACCTCATTCCCTGTACACTATATATCACACCTCATTCCCTGTACACTATATATCACACCTCATTCCCTGTACACTATATATCACACCTCATTCCCTGTACACTATATATCACACCTCATTCCCTGTACACTATATATCACACCTCATTCCCTGTACACTATATATCACACCTCATTCCCTGT
>WWET01000425.1:519617-533555 GCA_011038615.1 Limnodynastes dumerilii
TATAATTTTCTAAATAAAAAAAATATAGTATAGTATTTTTATTATTATTGTAATTATAATACATGGTGTTCATGCTTGTACTGTCTGAAAATAGATTGTGCTGAATTAATGGGCCTAATTTAATTGACCGCGAAGATGGGAATAAGCGTGAAGTACGTCTATTTCCCGTCTATTACGGTAGACAAAATTTGCAGATTTTAACACACATCTTTATGGGGTGCGAGATAAAATCTGCAATGTAAATTCGCAACCAATCTTCGAGGTCAATTGCATCTGCCCCAATGTGTAAAAGCTAGGATTAAGGTAAAGCTGTGTATAGTCATGCTGCATGTATTAGTTCATGCATTGCATGATTAATAAGACATTTGTATTTAATTTAACCTTTAAAATAGAAACACAGATATGATACAATATTAAAATCTCATCAGAGGGTTAATTGAAGGTGGAAAATTAAATATATGTGGAGTAAAATAGATCCAATGCCAGCAGTTATCATCCTCTTTATAGCAAAAGAGGAGCAAACATGGACATTAGAAAACCATGCAGGCATTATAGGGTTAACCTCTTGTTCTAGAAGTTTCTCTAGTTGAAAAATATTTTACAGTGTAAAGATGCACAGACTCAGACCCCCAACCCGACCCCTTCCATTAGGTACACAATACTCCGCTCCTGATTTTCCAACTGTCACTCACTAGTTTTCATTAATTTACCATGTTGGAAAACATTTTGTTTAAAAATAAATAAATAGTAATGACCTGTGGAAGCTCAGAAGCAGAGCATTTTGTACCTAATGGAATGGGTCAGGTTGGGTCTGTTATTGTCTTTGGAGCTGACCGACTGGTTGGCAGCCATAATTTATATTATCTCGTAGATTTATAAAAAATATGAAATACTTTGTGGAAACCCAGTTAAGGATGTATCATAGCACTGGAAGATCTGAAATATGGAGACGTGTGAACAGTTTATAAAGCCTGTTGGTACTGGCACATTGTGTACTCAAACTGCATTGAGGTGAATGTTGGTTTAGCCTACAAAATGTCCGCCCCTCTGTTAGGTGACCAAAGATAGGCAGGTCTATGTTGTCAGCACTATATTTACTATATACGCACCACAATTATGTGGCAAGCGGGTGATATTGGCTGTTTGTAAAATGCTTCTATTCATTCATAACCCAGTGTTTGCTTCCTGCTCAGGTCTGCAACTAACATTACAAAATGTCTGTACTGTATATTTACACATGATGGGTTTAATGCTTCACAAAGACACCATTGGGGAAGGGACTGAATGTGAAATATTCTCTGTAAAGCACTACGTAATCTGATGGCACTATATAAAATCCTGTGAATAAATAAATACAGAAAGCATGACAGAAGATAAGGCAATTTCCAGTTTAGTGAAACCATGTTGTAGTACAGAAAGGCAAAGGCAAAATATGTGAACTGGGCGTGGCCTAAAGAAGCAGCCATGTTGTGCCTGTATAAAAAGATACCTAATAATAATGATGATGATAATAGTTGTAATAATCCCTTTTGTACAGCCATTACAGTGTAAGCTTGTGAGTAGGGCCTTCTTACCTATCCAGTCTGTTTGTTACCACCCAGTCTTGTTCTATAATAATTGTTTAAAATTGTAATGAGCAAGTAATATTATTTCACTACGTAGAAACCTATTATTATTATTTTTATTATTATTATTAATAATAATAATATTAAAAAATAAATAATATAAAAAATGCTTTGCCCTCTACAGTACAACATGGTTTTGCCAAAGTGCAAATTTTGCTCCTATTTTATCAATAGGCCCAATGGGAAATGTATGAATGTTGGTAAATTGTGTTAAACCCAGCGATACAGATCAGTAACATGATACAGTCAATGTCTGTGTAGGAAATTTCTCTCTGAGTTTTCTTTCAGTTATTTGCCTTTTGCTAATAGCTGTCTGCTATTGTTTTGCTACCTAAAGCCCTCTGATGGACCATAGACTGTTCAAAAGGGTGAGTTTTTAGCCTTTGCAAGTCAGATTCTCTCTTGCGTTCCTAACCCGTTGCTTTGTGCTTGCTTGCATGGGGCTGCAGCCAAGGGCTGTCTGCGCGTGTACACCTCCATCCAGTGCAGAAACAATAGAAGCCATTCTATTGCATTTTCTGGTACAGAGTCCTGACTGTAGCACTTGGGGTATGCGGAAAGTAGAATTGCATGTCTGCGTCCACTGGACCTTACTGAACCATCACTGGGCATGCTGAGAGAGTGATGGCAGGAACCGAGCACAATTCCAATATGGCCTCTGTTCCTGCCACTCTGGAACACACTGAGTTTGCACTATACAATCAACCATTTTGCTTGTTTCTTTTTAATTCCAACTTACTTTGTATTTTCTTTAGACTGCTAAGGTTTCTCATGCTACCCTGAGAGGCATGGGACCAGGCAACAGTCCTTTTCTGCAGTGGAGGTCGGCCATTTTGTGCACTGAACTAACATTCATACATGGCAAAAAATATGCTCCATCCCTGATCTGCTCAGACTCCATCCTGACATGTCCAAATTTTAGCTCAGTCTCATCCCTTTTGCAGCCAGTGAATCGGGGCAGTTTGGAGATGGGACATTGCCACCTATCAATTTACTAGGAATATCACTATGGTGTCCCCAGACCCTCCAACATGACCATTTCCACTAGGTACAAAATACTCTGTTCCCGAGGTAACCACCTGTGTTGAAGAATGTGGAATGAGTCATGTTATAGGGTCTGTGTCCCAAGGCTATTATTCATAAATCCACCCTTAATTTTCATGAGTCCCAGATTGCTAGTGGATTGATAGGCTGCATTCTGTGAAATTTTGGCCCAGCCCACAAAATGGCCACCCCCACTTCAGGTAGATGATGGTGCCTTTTAAGCCATTGGTAAAATACTCTGAACACTTGGTTTTGCAAGAGTATATTGCCAAACTTCATCTCTGATTGCATGCCTGTTATATTTTACTTCTTCTTATTGACGTTATAGTAGCTAAGAGAGCTAAACAAGATGTACTGTTCCATTAGTACTTTATCTGGACTCACATTTGTAGCAGGAATTAACATTTAACTCAAAGATTGAAAGAAAAAAGGTTTTTTTTTCAAATGAAAACAAAGACGTAAACAAATGTACAATGATAAATATTTTGTGAGAAAACGAGGACTTACTTTAAATGTTTTAAAATGTTTTTGTATCTGTCAAAAATTATTTTATATTGAGTTAAACTATCCTATATTATATGGAAAACCAAAATATAACTAACTTGTATGTTTCAGTAGCCATTAAATTACAGTGTTCTATTCTATATGATGGTTATGTCAAATCTGGGCATTAGAATATTGCATTTTTAACAATAAAGCACCTAATGCACTTAGGATGAATGGCAAGTGACAGCTTTGGTAACCTGTGATATATACCAATGATTCTGAATTCCATGCGCCATGCCAAATGCCAGGGTGTATGCAGGTCTGAATCTCCCTATGAATTATGACTTATGTGCGCCAAAATACAATCCAGACCTATGTAAATGTTAAGAGAGAGTGGTAGTGTGGACGCTATTTATCTCAGCATTTCAAACATCCAATTTTATCAAAATGATATTTTCCCAAGCATAATAGAGGGTGATAATCATAAAAGTCAGTATAATGAAAGTCAGTAAACATGTCATTTGAATAATAAACATTACAGGTACAGCGTCATTTGCTAATTGAGCATCACACATAGCAAGTGTATACGGAGAAATCTGGAAAAGTATTACACAGATTATTAAAGAATCTTCAATTTAGGGTAAAAAAACACAGAAAAACAGCCCCAAATCTCATCTGGTACTAAACCTATACCTCCCCGAAACACGATGATGCAATTAGGCATAATGATCTGTAACCAGGGCAAGGTCACATTTATATTATCCTCTGTATTCAGCAGGTTTATATTTACTATGTCGTCCCATACATAAAGCAACAGCAAACATAATGGTGTCCAATGCACAGAACAGTCTGTTGTTGTATCTAATGGCAACAGTAATTCTGCCATGACAATAGAATTCTATGAAGTTAGAGATAATCGTAACAGTCACCACAAGAGCTTATATGAGAAGCATTTCCTTTTACTGCTTTCTAAATCATAAAATGCGAAAACTGTGGGGTTGAGTGACAGTATAAATGGCACATAGGGTAATGTCCAGGTGATGCTTGTGCCACGTTTCGCCACAAAGAATCTAAGGATATCTTTAACAGTAAAGTGTTTTCCTTCCTGCAGGCTACCCTTGTGTATCACTATGCATAGGGCACCACAAATGAATATATTCCATGTAGTGACTACTCCGTATGAGATTGTAACAAGATGTTTCTCCATGTATCATTGGTGTTCTCAGGATGGCATGCACAATGCTTATTAGCCAATCCGTATACCCAACGCGTTTCACATACAAAACAAGAAAAAGACGTTAATATCTGTATAATCCCTACAAATATTTCAATGTTGTGTGTTCAATATTCAGAGATTGTTACATTTTATGAAGCCCTCATTTTTTTAAGGTAGCGGCCCATTCTAAAACAGGCACATATTTAAATGAGATGACCAATTACTGTCTGATTTGTACCAGTTGCGGGTCAGGTGAGGTAATTAGGTTTAAACCATATTGGACAGGTATCTACGTAAATAGGTGTCCGCAACCAATGGTAAATTGTGCATAGTGAGCTAGATCCAGACTTGACCGTCTGATGATGTAACGTATCTCTGCATATCTCTGCACCGCACATGCCCAGAACAAGTGTGCACACAACACTGATGATCCAGACTCGAATATGAGCGCCCATCAGTGAGGGGAGGGTGGAGGGACGTCATTGTAGTGTAAGTGAGCCCAGTCCAGAGTGGGCGTTAACGTAAGTACAGTTTACCGCTACATATTTGCAGCAGACACGTGGCCAGGCCCGGTGACAGGGGGTGGACAAAGGGGGCAGCTGTGATGGGCCCCAAGGTTCCCCCAAATACATGAGTCTACCAGGCCCCAAGATTTCTGTTGCCAGACTTGCATGCAGCACGTTTAACTCCAGGAAACTGCTGATGGCCGACATGCCACCGTCTGTATCGGATCATGGCGGTAACATTTATCCTTGAGAGTGCAGCGATAAAGATATGGAAATGCGGCTTATGCATTGTTCTGTGTGTTGGTTAAAAACAAATAATTCATTCAATTCTATTTAATGCCAATTACATTCATGGCTATGGCCCTGATTCAGAACTTTAAGATAAGAGAGGAAAGTTACTCCTGGGCTAAACCATGTTGATTTCAGAGTCAAATTTCATCTGTTTAAACCGTATTATAGTTGAAAGATGGTGTTTCCCGGCCCGTCTAAATAAAAGTAAAAGTGAAGCTGTTCAGTATCTGTGTGCAATAAGCAAAAGCAAAGTGTTCTCCCTGCATGCAGATAATAATATTAATTTGACTCCTGAAATCAGCATGGTTTAGCCCAGGTGTAACTTTCCTCTCTTATTTTCAAACTCTGAATCAGGGCCATTATTTTTAGTACATTTGTATTGTCAGTAAAGTGCTGGCACGAAGCATAGCCGCCATTTCCATGACACATTACAGAGCCGCAGTTACGTTTGCGTCTCGATCACACTTCCTGTTATTTGCGCTGAGTTTTAGCACATGTAGTGTGCCTTTTGCTTTATGTTACATTTTGGATGCTGCCCAATGTATATGTTATAATGTATATGTTATAATGTATATGATTTAATGTATATGTTATAATGTATATGTTATATTAAGCACAGTATTGGTCAGAGGTGTTTTTTGTTTTTTTTAAACTTTAACCGATTGGTGGAGTTATGCCACGCAGACTTGCCAGCCATGCCCTAGCAATAGCAAATAAGGGTGGTTGGCTACAATAATACCTACATATAAGCCGTATAAACCCTCAAGTGACCAACCATAGGATATATCTTTAAAACAGACGAGTCATATATTCACGGCAGAAGGTAATATCGTTACATAATCAATACTTGTGTTTCCTTTTTTCACAGTCTTTTGAATGTGAAATATATGTCACTAATATTATTTTACATACAATTTGACCTTTTGCTTTCCCATATTCCAGATAGCTCAATGCTTTAATGTTAAAATCACATCTTATGGAACCATGGAACTATTTCACTAAATTAAAAGCCATCTAAGGATTTTGTTATCAAGTACAGATCATTTTTATTATTGCAGATCGTTAATATTCTCCTTAGCCTCATGGATTTAATATTAACGCTATCCAGTATGACGTTACTTAGTAATCGCTAGGCAGTAAATACATTTTTACAAGTAGAGCCAATGTGAAGTATTCTTTTTTTATACACATTGCTTGCAAATGCAGCTAATACAATTATTTTATTTAGATCCATCTTCGAAATTTTATCAGCCTGAAAGGTCGCTTTGTAACCATGCTATCTATTGACCGGATTCACAGATCCGTATTTACACCCATGACACTCCCCTTGGCCAGACGGGTTTTCGGTGACTTCAGCCTCCATAGGGCACCCCTTAGTCTACGTGTGTACCTACACGCGTATGTTACTTAGGTATGTGCGTATTTATCTAACCATGCCCTCAAATGCCCATTTAAATGCCTCCCCCCACCCACTTTCACGTAACTTGTACCGTACGGATAAAAACCCCACCCCTCCCTCCCTACATATGTTCCTAAGTGCGATTTACAAGTCCGTGCCTAAAGTTCTTACACGTGTAAATACTACATAATGTACGTGGAAAAAGTCATCTGTAGTTAATCTGCTCCTAAAAATACGCACGCAAAACGGGTCTGTGAATACGGTCCTATATCTTTATACATGTAAATGTGCACAAATATACAGTATAATGTATCTGATACAACATTGAATTATATTTTGTGACATTCAAGAAACGAGTCTAAGTTTTGTTGTTTTTGAAATGATGTGTAGGAAGATTATATTGTTTTCTATACTCCATGGAGGAGTAGGATTCATACCATTTCCACAAAAGGCTTAGCAGGCTTATTAAGTAGGACAAAACATCACTTTTCTCTTTGATCCTCAAGGGAGTTATTAAAAAAGAATTAATATATTTCCAAATGTTATCAATGCTGTTTTTAGAAAGAGAATCTATTTTTACAAACAAAAAAATGGCCGACAGGCTATAAATATCATTAATAGCAGCTCGGCAGTTACTGTTTTCCTTTTGTTTGTTTCTTCAGTCTACTATTAATGATTTATAAATAATTCTGCTTTCTTTTATTTGATACCATGGCAACCACAGCCACATGGAAGATGATATTAGTAAACTCAAAGGATTTGGATCGCTTGGTGACAGATGGAAGTCTGTGTTTTTATGTTTATTTTGTAGCCTCCTGAATTTTCAAAAAGAGAAAAATGATTTGTAGTTGGACAGCTTAGAAATATGACAGATCAATGATTTAAAGATATTTGTTTCTCTAATTAAATAAAAAAAAATAAACACATCTAAGTGGGATTGCTGCTTTAAATTTTAATTTTTTGATATTTAGTTAAATATCCTGGAAAAAACTATTAACTTAATAACATATATTTAACATATGTTTATAAATATAAGTACAATTTTTAGACACTTTTATGTTTTATTGATGCAAAATATATAAACAGTTCATGATCATCTTTAAAAATATATAAAAATAATAACTGATATATCAAGCACGGAGGAGGAGCTATTTGTATTATGCTGAATTGTCCATCAGGTGGCGATGATGAGTCTGACTCACTATTTTTCTATCCAGCTTGTTTTGCCATTAGCAATGCCTGTTGGGGTCAGCTTGTTACATAACTGTTTAATGGATTTGTGTTGCCATAATGAAGATTTTTTAAAATAATTTTCTTTCGTTTACTTCTTGCAGGGTCTGAATGTTTTTGGAGCAAACATGTGTATATTAAATTGCAGAAAGAATGCTCCGAGGTGTCAGTCTTTTTGGGCTACTCTATCTTTTTTACTTTCCATTCCTAATGAGATTTCTGGAAAATGGCAAGATATCACATTCCCCAAATACCCCATATGCACTTTCAGCTCTAAGAGCAACAGGTAACTTAACAAGATATCCCAGCTTGCCTGGGGTCTTATTTTTATTTATATAAATTACCCCTAGCAATGCAATCTTCCTTCTCTATGCCATACTTTCACCTGGTTAACCCCTTTTGTGCTGAAAATATAATATGTACAGAAAATTGGGTAAGAAGTCTTTGGTATTCCCGCTGTTGCTTTAATAAATGTGTTTTTTTATGCAAATTTTTTGTGTTACATTAAATAATAGATAAATGTTTCTATTTATATAATGTTTTTATTTTTATTCAATTTTTTTCCTACATCAATGTCTTGACATAATATACAGATTCTACAAATTGGGAATTTTTTATTAAGAAATTTCTTTTATAAATAAAAAAATTTCCTTTCTGCTAATGAAGACTTTTAAAAAAAAATAACAATATTTTATTTTGTAATATTGATTATTATAATTTATTTTTTTTAAGATTTTTTTTCTGCAACAATCATTTTAATTAGATTAACAATATATTTTTTTTGTATTTGCTTTTTATTAGAATTTACTAGAATTTAGTAAACAAAACATTTTACTTTTCTAGTTCATATAATTGTATTAATATTTTTCATGGGAGAAAATAACATTAACTATTAAGATAATTGTTATTTTTCTTTTTTAGCTTTTTTTTGTCAATTATTATCACCATATGATATTTTCATATTTATGAATTATACATCATTAAACATATTAGCAAATAAATAAAGAAAAAAGAAATGGAAAATGTTGAACCTAGTTAAATTGTTTGTGTCATTACAAACCTCTTTCTATTTTAGCAACAGTTGATGCTATAGACTTTGCCTGTACTAATACTTATCAACAGTCAGCACCAAAGGGATTCTGACCCTAAACCTTGCTAGGCATTAGACAAAGGCTTTGTCATACATGGACATCATCAAATAGACTAACATTTTCCCACTATCAACCCAGGGAATTTATTTGTTTAGATCACTAGATGATGGAAAAAGTTATATTGTATTAGTGCAGATTTTTTTTATACAAGGGAGGAAACACATACTATAGCTTAATCACTGAAAATCAGACATTGTGCTCGATGCAATCAGAAAATTCATTTGTAAACAAAAAAATTCCTGGGGGAATTGCTTGATAATGCCTTTCAGTGTTCATCATCTTTGCTTCTTAGGAGGAACGTTTGTGTATGGAGAAGTGAAATGATTTTAACGCATTTGTTATTATGCAGCTTGTGCTGATGCATTTACACCGTTAATAATAATTTAACCCTCATGTCCACGCCATTTTCCTTTTGTCAATAGTAATTTTGCTGTTGACAATATTATAACACTGATTATAGTTTTACTAATTGCCGCGTCAAGTGTGAATGAAAATGTAGCCCTGTTGGTTAACTAACGTAAATTATTTTTTAAGGAAAGAGAATAAATTTATATATAATGAATCTCATTTTTTTTCCTGCTCTCGATTAGCTATGTCTTGATCCCAATGGCTTTTATGTGTTTTAATTTTTTGTTGCTGCTGTCAGTGAATCTAGATGCTGAAGATTTGCGAATGAGGCCAAGTGTAATGTGTCAATGACAAAAAAAAGAGAAAAACAAACAATACTTTACATTTGACTCATAGAGAGCACCTACTATGGAAAATGTTATGGTATGGTTATATTGCAAGGTAAAAATAAATACATTTGTATGCATATCGGTAAAGGATGAAAACAGGGTGGCGACAATTTGTCATAGTAGAACCATAGTGACTTAAATATAATAAATAGAATTATTTGTCTCTTTAAAGGTTAGAACTAAGAAAAAGAGAATTATTTATTAGATAAATCTTTGCTGCCAATGATTTTGAAAAGCTTCTTGCAAAAAGTTTTCATGGAAGATAATTGTGGCAAACATAAACACCCTGTACTATGGACCAATCAGATTTACGAGTAACAGAGCGACTTCTCCCGGACTGTCAGCAAACTGTCAGAGTCTGATAGCACAGAACAGTACTCGGCACTCCATGTGTGAGTGTATGTAGGTATAGTGCAGTAGGGTTCCGTTCACCGCTATGAAAGACAGATTTTCGAAATACAAACATCCGACAGCTAATTATCAGCTGTCTCTGATTTGAAAATCTACCTAATTAGGAAGTTTTATAATGAATGGGTAACTATGCTGAATTTATTTCGGCAACTTACCCGTTCATTAGCTTTCCGACACCCAATGGTATCCGACACGAGACCCTAATGGACAGGTTAGTGTAGAAAGGGAGACTGAGGGTTACTCTGCAGGGAGGGGATCCAGCGTAGAAGGTTAGTGTCAGGGTGCAGGGAAGGGAGGGTTAGGGTATTGGAAGTGGAGGGTTAGGGGAGGATTACGATAGGGGTTGGAGAAATACTCACCAGGCAGCGCTGGGGATCTTCAATTACCTCACTCCGGTGGAGAAGGAACAATCTATTGCGTGTGATGTGGGAAACGGGGTGTCAAAATGTCCCTGTTCTAAAACTATTCTCAGTGGTAAACAACACTGCGCAATAGCACATGGAGTGCTGAGCCCTGTTTTATGCTATCAGACAATGCCAGCTTCTATCAGGCAGCTAGCTTCTCCCCCAGTCCTTCCTGTTCCCGCCCATCCAGGCACAGGCCCTGCCTTTTGCTATGGGGCACGAGTCTGTCACCCTTTTGTCCCTGGTTGGGAGGTATGCCCATCTGGTACAATTCTTAATACAATGATACCGGATCATAAGTTTTACATGAAGTATAGGCAACCTGTAACAATCCAAAACTACAAATCCCAGCATGCTCCAACAACATATGCAAAGCTAATACCTGGCAAAAGGGCTTCCATCAGAATTTTTGGGGCCCGGGACACATCCAAGGGCCCCCAACCTCCTGTGTGACGTCATATGGGCGAGGCCTTCGGACCTGTGTTAACAGCTGGCTGGCTGGCCCACTAATGATGGCAGTAGTCCCGGATGTCCCTTCCTGATGGCGACCCTGCCTGGCAACAACTGGAGTGCCAAAAATTTCCTATATCTGCTTTCCATATTACAACATAATGCTTTACACCTCTTCCTCCCCCCGAAGTCCTCAGTGCTGTGGATCCTCTATAAATTACAGGCACACTTGTGTCAGGTGATGGAGTTAGTTGAGGCCGTCATACAGAATTTATGCAGTGCAAATATGGAGCCATGGCTCTGTAGCATTAATATTATTTTGGTTTTGATTTACTTTGACTTATGAGATACCACTGGGCCATACTTGCCAGTATCTGCTTTGCTGTCATGTAATCATGGCTCACAAGTGAAGAGTTGAGTATAAACTGGGGTCAGAATACATATTATATTACAGGAGGACATGATAGGAAGGGGGTGTGGCTAGAACACCCTGCAGCCAATCAGAGCATTTACTTGTTATATACGACATGTCTGCATTATGGGATATTACTGAATAGGGAATGTGGTGAAAGCCTGGATTAATGGAACCCAGATCAAGTTAATGCTAAAGCGCCCTCCAACCCTGTCCTCTCGTAGTGTAGCGTGCCAGGGAGCGGGGTGAGCATGTCCCCTGACATCTGCTGGCTAGGAGGGACCGTTGTTTTTACTTACATGAATATTGATTGGTGGGTTCTCCTCCTGTCGATTTTTACTGCAATGAAAGTCTCTGGAGAAAATGAAGATAGCCGTCATTACACCCCACCCCCTTCCCCATCTCACCCCTAATGACACACCTGCCTTCTTGTGTCCCCTATCCAATACACTCCTCCCTTCATGCACTCCCCCCATACACATGGTCTCCCCTGCCCCTCTCCATTACACATGCGCGTTCCTGCCTCCCCTATATTACACATCTCTTATTATTATCGCTTATCTATATAGTGCCACAAATTGTCTGCAGCACTTTACAGAGAACATCAGACATTAACATCAGCCTCTGCTCCTATTGAGCTACAGTCAGGTGCATAAATATTGGGACATTGACACAATTCTCTATACAGCACCACAATGGATTTGAAATGAAACAAGCAAGACGTGCTTTAACTGCAGACTTTCAGCTTTAATTTGAGGGTATTTACATCCAAATCAGGTGAACGGTGTAGGAATAACAACGATTTCTATATGTGCCTCCCACTTTTTAAGGGACCAAAAGTAATGGGACAATCGAATATCAAAATATGACAATTGTATCGATGTCCCAATATTTATGCACCTGACTGTACAAGGTTTCTAACAGATGCACACAGACATAATAGGCTTAATTTAGTCAGCGCTAGTTAACCTACCAGTATATTTTTAGACATGTGAGAGGAAACGGGAGCACCCGGAGAGAACACACACAGATAAGGCCTAGTCCGAGCTTCGAACTTCAGTGATATTAGACTCAAGGGGCCTATCACTGAGCCACCATGCTGTCTGTACTGGGCATGGCACAATAAATAAAGCACATGTGAGATATATTATGGGTCTGGGAATGATACATACTATAATATGTGGTTTATATTAGGGTTTGGGAGGGCAGCATTATTGTAGTAACACTCCCTTACGCCGTCTGAAGTTAGGGTAGCTTTCAGCCGTCGTAAGGGAGTGTAGAACGCTCAGGCCTAATGTGTCATTCCCAGACCCGTGATATTCCCCACTTGTACATTATATAGTGCTTCATTCCAGACACATAATATTATAGCACTGTACTAGTGTATTAGGGATCTGGAGATGGCACTTGGCTGTGTTCTGCGGCGTCCCTTTGGTCTGTCAGCGCCTGGAGCACAAGCTCCGCCAGCTGCCCCCCTGGTTACACCTAATATTTCTATACATAGAAACACTGACTAGAATGGGCAGAGAATCCCCTCCTGTGACGTGCCGCGGTAACACTCCTGCTCTGTGCATATAAAGGTAAGGCTGAGGCGCGAGGAGATACTAGAATGTGTCCTCAGTCAGAGTCGCACTGATGGGAGATTAGTCGTATTGGACCTGATTCACAGATAACAGTGAGTTAGGGGGGGCAGATCTGCACCTAACTCACTCCTTCAGCCCCCAACCTGACCCCCGTTTTAGGTACCTTATGGCATTTACGAGTGTCATCTGTCCGTATGGACAATGCACCTCCCCGCCCACCCCGGCTAATCTATATGCCCCCCTCCCACTTCTGCCCAAGGCGGCATTACGCCACCTCTAGGGTCGTAAATCCCTGTGTGTGGTCTTTAAAGCCCGCACCTACGCTATCTACACGCCGATCGGCTACGTAGATAGCATAAATTACCTCCTATGCATGCGCAGTAGGTCATTTGGGACAGATACGCGCTTAAGAAGCCGCAGCTTCTTAAGTGTGAATCAGGTCCATTGACAGCTGCATGAAATAAATCTCAGATATGTGAGTCGCACTGATGGGAGATTAGTCGTATTGGACCTGATTCACAGATAACAGTGAGTTAGGGGGGGGCAGATCTGCACCTAACTCACTCCTCCAGCCCCCAACCTGACCCCCGTTTTAGGTACCTTATGGCATTTACGAGTGGTCTTTAAAGACCGCACCTACGCTATCTACACGCCGATCGGCCACGTAGATATGCGCAGTAGGTCATTTGGGACAGATACGCGCTTAAGAAGCCGCAGCTTCTTAAGTGTGAATCAGGTCCATTGACAGCTGCATGAAATAAATCTCAGATATGTGACCTATTCAGTGATAAACCATAGAGAGCACACACACACAGGAGGACGCGCATATAAAATAAACCAGCACCATTTGCTGCCTGTATGGGATATACTGTGTTACAAATGTTGCCAGTCACCCCCATCTCCTCCTCGGCAGCTGAACCCAAGGTAGTTACACCCCTGAGTAAGAATATGTTCCAAACATTAGCTCAAAATGTTACACATCTACACAGTGTG
>WWET01000425.1:592368-615997 GCA_011038615.1 Limnodynastes dumerilii
TCACTTTGAAGGAATACCGATTCTTAATGCAATAGGGGCACTATATATAATCCTCTTTAGTATCCTACACCATACAGGACACACATTCCCCAGTGCAAGCTGCAATGTCTACAACTGCAGCAATAATAGATTTTCCAGACAATAAGCAAGTTGAAATTATTGGAAAGTATTTATTAATACAAAAAAAAAAACGCCCTTAGAGATCAGTCTGGATGATTTATGTGAACTCAACTATAGGAGGCAATGCGATCCTAGCTCTCATTTACTGTTTTACTATATTTTAATCAGTGGTTGCTATGGGCAACAGCACCCGTTATCTGTTTAGCAAACTCTCCAACATGACACATTCCATTAGGTACACAAAACTCCACTCCTGAGCTTCCAACTGTCTCTCACCAGGTTTAAATGAATTATCTGATATTTAAAAAACATTTTGATCTTCAACAAAGGTGGTTACCATAGTAACTGACGGTTGGAACTGAGGAGCAGAGTATTTTGTACCTAATGTAATGGGTCATGTTGAACGAGATGTTAGAGGTTTTAGTAAATGTGTCGGTGTTAGAGGTTTGCTATCTATTTATGGTAGGTATTTTGGAGTCATGCCTCTGGACCCATAGGCGGGCATTAATTGCAACCAATCATCTGGCTGCCAGCATAGGTTACGTAATGACTCACTGTGTACACACGTGTATGTACCATAGTGTACACTGTGTCCTAATGTGTTTTCTATGTACTGTCCTACAAATATTTCAGAGCAGGAAGCCAAGCCCGTGAGAGGATTACTCAGAGTGTGTGTGTCTTTTATCATCCGCACTCCGAGCAGTCCGTACTCACAGACCTATCTGCAGGGAGAGTTTGGGGAACTTTTAGGCACCTTGTAAAGGTAATCCCTTAAGGTAATAATGTAGAAGATGGTTATTAAATGATAGTGTTGTGTGATGTATTTATTGGACACATTATTTTAGCTTGGATTTTGGGTAAGACCATTCTGAAATCAGCCTCTCCTAGTTATTGCAGTGCTGTCATTGAAACCAAACGCTCACTAATGCCCTTTTATTTGGGGTTTTTGTTGCTAGAGAGAATTTAGCAGTAGGTCACAGATGCAGTCTAATACCCCCTGGTACTTGGGCAGTGGGAGTCTGGCTGTTGCTATTGGTGGACAGTGAACATTACCATGTCCTGTGTTGTGTGACATGTCATCTGTCTGCAATGAATATATGTACTGAAAGCACGTGTATAACTGAGACCATGCAATAATATAACTGTTTAGTGGGATCTGGAATTTATAACCTATATTTAGTTGGGTTTTTTTATGTTTTTGTTGTTTTTTTTTATTGGATTGAGATTCTTTCTTTTTTTAAAAAAAAACGAC
This sequence comes from Limnodynastes dumerilii, assembly GCA_011038615.1. Lineage (NCBI taxonomy): Eukaryota > Metazoa > Chordata > Amphibia > Anura > Limnodynastidae > Limnodynastes > Limnodynastes dumerilii. The sequence continues at coordinate 593,741 of WWET01000425.1, forward strand.
TTTTTGTTTTGTTGTTTTACTTTTTATTGGATTTAAATTTTTACTTAAGAAGTTATGACAATTAGGAAGCATCTTAGGGGGGATAAACATATATAAATATTAAGAACCGGGTTCAACACATAATAACAGCCAACAATAAGACCTATCTCCACACAGCCGTACATTGACAGTATATAAGATCAAAGCTATAATGAACTTCTCCACCAGACAAATGTGAAAATGGAACGATTATAAGTGTTTTAATAAAACTTAATGATTTCCTCCTGTAACTGATCCCTTAACCCCTTAACCAGTGACCATTGTGGCACCTTTGCTGTATTAAAGTTGCAAGTTTATACATAAAAATACCCATGAATTCCCTATACAACTACTTTTTCAGCCACGTCTTGTTTACTGTCTTTGAGGGGTAACAGTGAGAGTGATGTGTTTTGCACCTTCCCGAGTACTCTCCGAACTTCTCCTCTGTTCCTCACGTGGCTCATCGTGTGTCTGTGGCTTGGCCATGCTGTGTCTCGTACAGTATGTTCAGCCAGGGAGGTGTGTCATCCTGCAAGAATTAGGAACTTATTATCTGCTCTGTTATGCTGATTCCAGCGTTATAGCCTGTATTACAGTACAGCAGATAAAAGTATCCAGCAGTAACCATAATTACTTTTTTTTCTCGTCTACGTTTGTGTTTTACGTCGAGCGTTTTTTCTATTTGCGGAATTAACCATTATTTCCAAACAAACTCTGTAATTAAGTCGAGCTCTTGTTGTGTTTCGTCTCCTCCCCTTTTGATTTGCTTTGTGTGTATTTTTGTACCGTATGGCGCAGTTCTGTCATCAGACCTTTTTAAAATGCATAAAATAGTAATGGAAATCTTGCGTACAGAGTTATAAATGGCTGCATATTAAAGGGATCCTGCTGGTAAATATAGAGCTTCCGCTACCCGGATGCGTTAGGATTCCTTTTGACTGCTTAACGATATAATCATGATCATTACCAGTTGAATCATTCCCCTAATTAAAATCGTGATTACTGTTCGCTGTCACAGTCAGAACGTTACAGTGCTGAAAAAAGGGGTTTGGAGAAGTGGAGATGTTGCCCATAGCAACCAATCAGATTCTAGCTGTCATTCTCTACTATGTCATAGGAAAGTTTAGAATCGAATTGGTTCCGGTGGGAAACATCTCCACTTCTCCAAACCCTCTGGACTAAAGTGGCATTACTTCTTTCTTTCTGCTACTACACCTCTCCCTGTACAGCCCAGCAGCTGACTTGTTTTTTCTTATTGCTTCATTATGTGGCTAGACTACCTTAGGTCGCCTTTTCCTCCTCAGCAGTGACCAGTCTGTTAAGGCTTTCACATTGCAGCTCTGCCAATATTCAACAATTTGAAAGCATTTTAAAAGCAAGCAGAAGTTACATCTAAAATCCCCTTAATAGGATTAATATAACAAGTATTTCCATGCAAGTCTCAATCGAATAGTATGCTAAACAATGGTAATATAAGGTTACTCTGCTGCGCAACAACATTAATAGAAAGCAGAAAAAGGAAAGAGCATAGGGGAAATATAGTTAGGGAAGAGGGGGAGACAGACGCAAGGGGGAGATGTGAGGGGGTTACATGAGATGTCCAAACACATTTATTTGGAATGTCGACCGAAGGCTCCAAAGGGGTGTGCGACTAGGAATAGCTGTGATTCCCTTAACCTTGAAGGCCAACGATCTATAAAGGTCTGTGGTTTTAACATCAATCCATGCACATCGGGTGTCCCTGACATTAGCACTTTCTATCACTCCGGTGGATAACAAGTCCTACAATAATCCAATATGTCACCACAATCTTTAATTGTTGGAGGGTGTTTAGACCTCCCTTTGGAAGGGATCACTGCCTTGGCCGTGGTTATAAAGCAGCATAAAGTGAGTTTTTAAATTTAGAGCAACCAGAAAAGAGGAGTTGTCAGGACCTTTACTTTTAAACACAGCCCGGGAGACCAAATATGCCGGAATGTGCCTAGAGCATCTCCAGCAGGTGTCCGGTGAATCCTATGTGGAGTGGATGGGTGTTTATACCTTCATATGAGTCTCAGTGAGCGCTGTACTCTGTGATCTTGAGAAGGTGCGCTGGAAAATCTTAGACCAATCTAATGTTTTCCCCAAAGTCCAGAAAATCCCGCTCCCAGGCCTTAATAGAGAGAGGTCGATCCGGGTACCAAGACAATGACCAATTTATGTAATAAGGAGCTTGTGTGTGAAGGAGTGTCCACAGTGCGTGCAGAGCTCTGCTGCTCGTTGGGTTAAAGTTATCACATTTTTATATGAAATTACAGTGCAGCAAACTAATGCAAATGCAGATCTCCAATGTTTGACTATTATTGTGGTTCTTTAATATGAGATCTCGATCCTAGTGACCTCCTTCCCTGCTGATGTCCCCACATTGGGGTATATCCAGAACAAAGTATGATGTAAAAACGCGATTTTGTATGTGGTTCTGGATCTGGCCCATTGTGTCTACGCTGAGATTTAGTGCTGCGAGTATTGTGTATGTGCAGGAGATAGATAATCCTGCGTTATAATTCTGTCCATTATCACTTTCTTCATCTCTGTCGTCAAGTAAACGTCCATAGGAACAAGTCACAATAGAGCGAGCTATGTAAACTTATTGTGTCGTCAGGACGGCTTCTGCTTCATAGTTAATATCTCCGGATCCGCATAGAAATTATTAATGTTTAGGAAATGAGGCGAGACCTGAGAGGACTCCTCGGTTGTACACCGGGACGTTCACAGCGCTCAGCCATTCAGAATTCCTGTCATTTTGTTTGCCATTAAGCAGTTTATAATGAGCAAATCCCATTGAAGCAAAATCTGCATCTGTGCTGGCTGATTCACCGGAGCTCAGTGTCATTAATCGCTTCCTGCGCAGGTCTGCATTATTCTAATTGGCCTTTCTTAGCTTTCACTTACATAATAGCTGAGAGGAGAGGGGTGAGACTGGGATCACTGCTATGTAATCTGCTCACTTTATCTGTCGCCTGCATCGTAGCAAATTCTAATGTCGCACAGGATTTATGGGGAAATGTCCGAGCTTTCAGCTTTACATCTCTCCAGTAATGAGGGTCATAATTCGCCTATTTCCTGCGCCCGTGTAGCGTTTTGATGTTTTGTTTGAAGGACAATGAGACGATATTGTTGGGGCTTGCAATTATTTTTAAATGGATCCAATATTTATGTTCTAAACATACGTTATTTGTATAAAATGGGATTTTTTTTCACTATGCTTATTATTGTCTATTTGTAGGAAGCTATTTATATTCCTTCCACAACCTCTATTTGAGATCTGGACCTCTGGTGAGCCACAAATGACTCAGAAGTCCTCATTGAATCTGTTTGTTCCATCGGCCTCTTGTGAATGGATTGGGAGAACGTTTACTAGCCTCAGCAGTATTTACCTACGATAGAACGCCTTCAGATTTGACTCTCTAGCCACGCTTGAGGCGATGTTCTGGCAGACGGCTACTTTATAATTCTGTACCGCTAATATGACCTCAGAGGTGCAGCATGAGGGCCTAATGCAAAATGAGAACTGGTCTGCAGCCACGAGAGCAGAGGGGGAGAGTTCTCCTGAAAAGACATTTAACTGTGAAACCCCGGAAGAGCAGAGCTCTGAACAACATGAGGACATGGAGATGAACTCCAGCGGCTCCAGCGGCAATGACTGTAATGGGCATGAGTCCAGCGGAACGGATTCCCATGGAAACGAGCCAAGCAGAAGAGCAAACTGTACCTTTCGAAGGCCGAGCAAATCCACCGGCAGTAGCAATAACAGGTAAATCGCAGCCACCTGCCAGCATTTACTAATTACAGCTTACCACAGATAATCAAATCATTCCCGTCACCTGTCACCACTGTGGTCAAGGGTTGCCCAGCTACATACAGGCAGCCATCTTGTTTTTGCCACTTTCTGTGAATTTACCATTGCCTTTAGTAATATTACCACTAGGGTGAAGGATACTAGGCCTGATGAAGTGAACGTATTTAGTTTAAGTTGCTAAGCTGTCAAGTCATTGGATGTAGCTGGAGAACCACATGCCATAGTTAAGTATCCTGTATCGCCCCGAACATCTTGGGGTTGATTCAAAGCTGCACTTACACCTTTTTTTTCAGGTGTACGTGTACACCTGAGCAATAACATGCAAGGGGAGGCAATGTTAAGGTATAAACTTAGAGTTGAGAGGTAAAGTTTTTTTTTTTTTTTGCTCAACTCTAATTTACAGATTAAACATTAAGCTTTGCAGTATAGGAGAGCTTTGTGCAAAAGTAAAGTATTTTCCCTGCATGTAAAAGATTGAAAATGAATTGGCTCCCCTTACTTTTCAGTATGGTTTATCTGAGCAGTACACTTGCACTTGTTTTGCCGTTACTCCCGAGCTCTGACCCTTGTCTCTTTTTCCTTTCCTTCCAAAGCGATCAAATGGAGCGGACTCGTTCACACAAAGAGCTGATGAGTATGGTGCAGGAAATGAAACGGCGGCTTCCCCCGGAGAAAATAAACCGCAGCAAGCCCAGCACGGTGGATGCGCTAAATTACGCCTTAAAGTGCGTCCGACAGGTCCAAGGTAAGGAAGGTTTTATTCTACACGAATACCTTAGCAGGCAATATGCGCGCTCTGATAAAAATCTGCATGGCGGATATAAAAATATATAAATATTATTAATATTATTCCTACATTACGTGGTTATAATCCGGTGCGAGAATAAGCCGCAGGTCACATTAAGTGTTAAGAAGGAATTCTGCTGGAAAATGCATGTTTAGAGAGAGACATTTCTGCCAGGCAGACCGTGGCTTCTAGATCACTTATATTCATTATTAGTTGTGTGTAAAAATCAGCCGTTCGTTAGTTAATAAGTTAATATTGTGATTTCTCCCTTGTATTATGTTCAGTGGTTCCCTTCAGCTACATTTGCATGGGATTCACTTGTAAATCCTGTAGTATTGTGTGTTACCCAGACGACATGTCCCAGAACAGTGGGTCTCCAGGTATTGTGAGACTACATGTCCCAGCATGCTCTAACTACTTCGGTACAGATGATAGCTGCCAGAGCATGCTGGGACTTGTAGTCATGGTCTACTGTAAAGTTTGCATTGCACACACAAAATGGCAGCCGCCATGTTTATAGACAGCACTTGTGATGTAGCATGTGACAGCATGTAATCTAGTTTCTTCTCTTCCTTCAGCGAACAGTGCGTTTTTCCAGGTCCTCGGAGACGGCAGCACCTCTCGCGTGGACACCAGCGTACATACCATTGAAGATTTGGAGACCATCACGTCTGAGCATCCGCCCAAGAACACGGTATGGCCCGGAGTCTTGCTCGCATTGTGTTTCTAAACCGTGCTCACCATTTGTGCATGGAGCCAAGAGCAATGTTTTAAGCTGTCATCCTCTTACAGCTTCTTATACGCAGATGGGCCTTCCAGCCCCACCCCCAGGATCACATGGCTCTGTCTTGTCCTGGCCATCCAGACTTGAACCCCGCCTCCTTGCTATGGGGCGAGCCTGTCCCATTCCACACGTCTCATTATAATATTTGATGTTGCAATAACTATGCAGTGTTGTGTAACCACTTCACCCTCTCGTCATAATCTTTGTGGGTAGTCCGACCTGTCCCTGCCACTTAATCTGGTCCAATATATCAATTTATATGCTGAGCAGCTTTAACAGAACAGTCCATGTTTATTAAGGGACTTGGCAGTCTTTTTTTTTAATAAAGTTAAATCATATGTTTTTCAGTGTTTGGGCTTGTAAGTGAAAACAATTGGATAATAAAGTTGCAGAAGATTTGAATTTGTACATTCTCATACCCTCCATTCCATTAGGTACAACATACTCTGCTTCTCAGTTTCCAACTGTCAGTTACCATGGTAACCTTCTTTGTTGAAGAGACAAATAGTTTTGTTTTATCAGTTAAGTAATTTTACCAGGTGAGTGTGTAGTTAGAAGCTCAGGTTCAGAGTATATTTGTACCTAATGGAATGGGTCATGTTGGAGGGTCTGCATTAGTTGTTGTTTATATAGTGCAAATAGTCAAGATAAGGTCATAACCAGCACACACTGCAAATTTAGGTAAAAACCCAAATAATTAACTAATAAATAAAGACACAAACACACGTGGTTTATGGTTAAAGAGGTCAAAATTTATTTAAATAATGGGCTATATTTACGATTTTTTAAACTTCCCCCGAAGGGAAGCTGCTCCAGGCTCGCCTGTGTTCGCGGCCAACCTGGCAGCTTCCCTTTAAAAAGTTACAAATACTTTTATAAAACAATTTTACAAAGGTGGTTACCATAGTAACTGACAGTTTTAAACTGAGGCACAGATTATTTTGTACCTAATGGATTGGGTCATGTTGGAGGGGCTGAAGTATTAGCTTCTTTCTACCATGTAGACTGTGATCATGTTACCTTGTGTCCCCTTCGTCTTTCATACATTAGGACCTTAGCTTTTGGTTTCTTGTTTTATCAGCATCTGTTCTACAACCCTGCAGCTATTTACTTTCTATAATCTGTTCCATGTTACGTAGCAACAAACGTCCTCTAAATACGATAACTCTGCAGACACGGTGCAGCCCGGATATAATAGTTTTTCTCAGCACCGGGCGCTGTAAATGAAATGACTTGTTGGGTTATTTATGTATATGCTGATTTTGTTGATTTCCCTGTTCTAGGACACCTTTGTTGTTGTGTTCTCGCTGAGCTCGGGGAAGATGGTGTACATCTCGGAGCAGGCCGCGTACATCCTGAACTGCAAGAAGAAACTGCTGGACTCCTCACGCTTTGTGGAGCTGCTGGCACCTCAGGACGTCAGCGTGTTCTACAAGCACACCACGCAATCCCATCTCCTGCCCTGGAACATCGGCACTGAGACAGGTACAGCTCAGAAAAACAACCAGCCGTCATTATATCCTGCACCGAAATGGGCTTTGACGCAAGGGTTTCAATTGAATCCTCAGGGGATAATTGAAGGTTAGGAGCGAATCTAATGTGAGGAGGCAAATCACAGATGTTGTATTTGTTGCACGCAGGGAAAGTACTGGCTGATTTTGCTTATTGATGTTGAATGACTTTATTACTCTTAAATATTCCTCTCGGTTCATTCTGTGTCACTTGATACATTTATATAGTGCAATTTTGCCAAGGTACAAATTTTAGTTATAACACCGGATCAGCCACTGAATTTGCCCCTTCTGTTTTTTGTTACTGTGCTCCTAGCCTGCATGCGGTTGGCAGTCCAGCTGGTTCAATTGCGACAATGATGCAGCCGCCAGTTTAAAAGCAGCTATGTTGCTCTTGGGAACCTATTTCCACGTGTTCCTGATTGCGATATGTTGGTGCTTATGGGAAAGGTTAGGGTTAGGCCATGGTACATGGAGGCTTAGGGGCTATGGTGAAGGTTAGGCTACAGGAAACAGAGGATTGGGTTAGTGTTAAGGTTAGGGTTATGATAAAAGGCTTACCTGTTGATGTTAAAATCAATACTTTGTCCGATAATAGGCCATCGAATTAGCAAACTCTCTAAGCCAGACATCAGATTTTTTATTTGGACACTGGACTAGGGACAGTCAGCTATGTACTCGTCTGGCCAATATTTACTCAGTACTTAATTATATTTCACTGTTCTCTTTATATTCCAACCATATATATTGTTGGTTAAGTGATCAGTCGCCACATAGCTGAATGCAAGGTAATCAGCAATATATATAGGTTTTGAGTCTGGATTAATAATTGCCAATAATTCCATGTATGATTTTATTTCTCCTTACAGCTTCATTGTATGAATATACTCAAGTAAAGTCATTTTTCTGCAGAATAAGGTGAGCGTTTGTCTTTAGCATGACAGATAAAGCTGCTGTTGTTGTGAATTATTGTATGCGTCTGAGTAATTGGCCAGTAATTTGCATCTGTCCCTGAGATTGTCCGCTAGGAATATTACATGTTCTTTGTAGAAACCACTTCAAAGCCGCATCGTGTTAATGGCAACTTCAAACGGCTTACTCCTGGAGCGTGGCGGCTGCTGGCGTTCTGTCTAGGAACCAGTATCTGACCTTTTCCGTATAGATCTGTCAAGTGCGGCCGCTTCGTGCTGTAAATAAGTGTTCCATGCTCTGCTGTTATCTCTGTCTTGGTAAAATCTGGTGTAGAACACGAGCAAATGTTTTGATTTTAAGTTTGCCGGTATCGCCGCATTATTTTGGTACAGCTACCTGTAAAGATTATGGTCACTACAGTTCACTGTGAGTGTAATCTATGTGTTATAGTTACGAGCGAGCGGAGGCCGAGTCTGTTTAATGACACATATAGCGACTCAAGGGGCCTCCAGATTTTTTTTTTGCGATTAATTTAGAAAAACAATGTTACACTATAGGGGCCCGAATATAACATGTACAGAACGATTCAGAGAGACGAAGGAGATGTGTCCTAGAACAACTCTAAAATAGCTGCGTAAAAAAACTGTGCTGAACGCAGCCTGTATTATTCCATAAAACATTGCTTTGTGCCAGGAAATCTGCCTCGAACGCTAGTTGAGAATCCGGCATTGCTGCTGCAGTGTTATGTTTCCAGAGTAATATTAATGAACACTGTATTATAATGACGGCCCAGTCCATGCAGTCTAGTTTTGTTTCCCTTTCCCTTCTCTGTATAGTCAGTATATGATATAGGAAAGCTTGTAGGAGCCACTTGTGATTATACACGGAGTTTAGTGACTGCACAGCGGTCTATCTGGCCAGGTTTGGTTTTCTGACACCAAGATCATCACCATCAAAATGTGTACAATTGGGATTCACTTCACGTTACGCATTTGGGGCCAGATTCACAATGCCGTAACTTTTTACATACGTGTCTTAATTTTGCGATTCGTGCTACCGCGCATGTGTATAACTATTACGCTATCTACGTAGTGTTTCATTGCGTGCATGTACATACTTACATTTAAAGGAACGTGGCATTTTGTGTCTAATGAAGATTTGTGCAGTAAAAATAACATAACATAAAATATATGCGCTGTGGGTAAAGGAATCATTGAGAGTACACCCGATATGCAGAGTCGCAGCATCAGGACTTAGGTCTATTACGGAGGTTACAGCGATCATTCATTTAGCTTGTACCTCATAATGTCAGAGGCTTCATATTAGAATCCGCAGAGACCCAGGCCTTGGGATTTCCGTGTCTGATAGTATCTGGTCAGGCTATCATTCTGTGCAGCACAGGAGTGATTCTGACGTTATGTAACACGTAGGCTTTGGCTGTCTGCTTCATTGTGATCATGCATGGTATAGACCCTCGTTATCGTGTGGTGTGTGTGTACGGATTGAACGTCCATTAGATTCTAAGAAGTGCAGTGGATTTGCTAATTGGTCCTGTTGGTGAAGACAGCAGTGCATTGAATGGGGGTCTTATGTAGACGTCGATAATCATGGATTTTTTCCTCCTAATCCATGCATGACATTAATTAATGGCGCTTATGATGTTACATGCTGTGCAGAGCATGGTATTGTTGTATAAGGCTGGGGTCTTAGCTGCTGGTGTGAATACAGGTGTGAGCCCGAGTGATAGACTCCAGTTATGTAATCTCCCCCATCGCCTGTGAAGACAGCAGTTGCTTCGCAGATCTTCTATCTGCTCCAGGGCTGGAAGTGATGGATGTCATACCCTCGCTTTTCCCACTGATTCAGTTGTAAAGCTATAAATCTCCATTATTCTATATTTTCATACAGCTGATCTGCTCTGGATGTGTTAGAGAAGCTCAGTCTGATAACACAGATGGTCACTTAGACCTGGATGCAGTGTCTGAATCCAGCCTTTGGTAGGGCATAACTAAACCTTCCCTCTGTTAATCCCATTGTGCTGGCTGCATGGCACTATAAATGCCCCATATGAGTGTCAGTAAAGCAGTGTATCAAGTCTCTGTGCTAGCAAACTAAAAGCCAGAGGTGATGCTTCTTATTACCAGCTGGAACGCTGGGCATACTGGGAGCAGCAGTAACATGCAGTGTAAAGCAGATGCCCCCAGCGCCCAGGGGTATATGTCCTGTGCCCTCTCCACAAGCAATTGTCTTACACAGAGCTCTCTATTGCTGTGTGCCATTATGTAACTCTGATTAGAGCAGCTGGTTATCTGAATACTGCAGCTTCTTGGTACCACAACGTGTTCTGAGTTTACCAAGACCTCTGGTGGTTGGGAGCTCTTCTGCCTTAATTCCAGTGACATAAATAGGGTGAGTTTTAATGGGCATGTTCCCTGGGCGCTGATAGATACCTAGGTCCGATAAGGTGCCCGAGTTGCAGATTCCTATTTCTTAACAATATAATAAGGGCTAGAGCTTTTTTTATGATTATTATTGGCCTGTGTTTGTACAACCTTGATTACACCATTGCATAGTTTTTCATCATGTACTTGGAATAAAACCATCCTATTATCTGACGTATTTACTTCTTACCAGCCTCACTACTTAGTCTGTAATTTATCCCGGGGCCTTGGTGACCTTTCTTTACACACTCTCTTCATGGTTGAACCTGGTTCGGGTAATGTTGTTTGTCTCCTGTCCCTCTTTTTCATCAGTGTTTTCAAGAGGAATAAAATAATCTGCGATCCAGCTACTTTCCCAGAGCAATATAACCCGGCCACCTCTCCTAACACATCTCTGTTATATAATCATACTCCAGGGAAAAAGCAGCAACACGTTTCACAGAAACGCAGGGCCCGATGTGATCATAATTACAGATATAAACCAATGCTGAAAGGATGGCGACCTGTCGTGTTTGGCCTTGTGCCTGCAGAAAAAGTAACACGCGTCTTGCCACATATGCAGGTTCCCAGAATCTAAACACCTGCATTAATGCAGAGACGCCAATTCATTAAAAATAGATCTGGTCTTTAAATTATCTCATTATTACCACCATCACTGCAATCAGTGCTAGTGAATCCAGTGCTGCAACTACAAATTACCCATCCTCTCATTATATCATGTCAGCCTTGTCATCATATGAAGAGACTGTCTATAGATGTGTATGCAGAGAGCACACTGGAGGTAGATTTGAAAGCAAAGCAGATGTTGCCCGTAGCAACAATCTCTAACAATTGCCAGCTGCACACTGGTTGGGTGGGTTGAGCAACAACTTATGTGGCCTGGTTATAGCTAAAAGGTTCACTATATAGCTAGACAGAAGAAGCAATAAATATGGTATATATTTTGTTCGCAAGATTGTTCTGTCAATAGCTTTTGGAAAAATGACTTATTGTATGTCTGAATACTTGTGGTATGTACGTCTGTGCATGATACTGGGACTGTTAAACTTGCATCAGATATGTTCTTCGGCTCTGTATTAAAAGGCAGTAAAACAAGTTATCGGGAATACACAGGAAAATGTTTCCCCTTCTGCAGAATGAGAATAGTTTGTTAGTATCATTCATCCATTTATTAAAATAACAGTCGCAAGATTCCAAATGAAATGGTTAACGCTTGTGTTGGTGGCCAGCAAATTCTCTCCATTCTTTACCGACCTACCTAGGTCCTCTATAGGGTGGTTATAACATAGCTTAAATGTTTCTTTTTACAGGGGTGGTAAAGATCGAGACAATGAGGTCAGATACAACCCGTATCGCATGACACCATATTCTGTCAGAGTCCGCACGTCAAATGCTGAGCCAGAAGCCTGTTGTCTTGCCCTGGTAGAGAAGATCCACTCGGGATACGAGGGTAAGAATTATAACCTCCTTTTCTTTCTTGTGGTTGGGTCTCTACTGTCTAAAGGGAGGCATAAGCATTTCACCATCTAATTGGTCTCTGGTCTGACAACATACAATAATACCAGTGCAGGATTTTAACAGGGTATTCTGCTTACATAAAATGGTATAAAGTCGTATTTCTCACTTAGTTTTGTTTTGTTAAAAAATTTTTTGTTTAATTTAATTTTTTGATTTGTCTTTTACATTTCAGCTCCCAGAATCCCCCTGGATAAACGGATATTCACGACAACGCACACACCTGGCAGTGTTTTCCTTGAAGTAGATGATCGGTGAGTTTTCTTTCCTGGGTATATTTTTATTCTAGCCGTTTTTTTTTAACCATTATAATTGCTACCTTGTGTAGTAATAGTCTACTGTAAAGAAGAGACATCAGACTAGTGATCCCAATTTTAGGAGTGGAGACTGCAGACTAGTGATCTTAATTTTAGTAGAGACTGCGTTCTAGTGATCCTAATTTTACTATCGACAGCAGACTAGTGATCCTAATTTCAGGAGTGGAGACTGCAGACTAGTGATCCTAATTTCAGGAGTGGACACAGGATATAACAGGATAGACAATGAAGTACAGTTCCTAATGATGATACTGTGACCATGTATACTGTCTCTTTGTATTTCAGGGCTGTACCATTATTGGGTTACTTGCCGCAGGACTTGGTGGGAACCTCAGTATTAATGTATTTGCACCCAGAAGACCGCCCGTTAATGCTGGCTATGCATAGGAAAAGTAAGTCAGGACACGTGTAATTGTAGGTTCAGTGGCAGAAATTGTCATCTGCAGGACAGGGGTTGACTTATTTTTACCACTGGACTTTGCATGGCTGCATTGTGCTTCATATAAATGGCTTCTGGCCAGAAATTCTCGCACAGTCCGCGCTCCGACCCCTGTGAGCGCAGCTAATTATTGCTATGATTCTACAGAATGACTGAATACATTTTTTTCTCCCTCCAGTCCTAAAGTATGCAGGACAGCCGCCATTTGAGCATTCTCCGATAAGGTTCTGCACGCAAAATGGCGACTACATCACGTTGGACACCAGTTGGTCTAGCTTTGTCAACCCCTGGAGCAGAAAAGTGGCGTTCATCATCGGCCGTCACAAAGTCCGAACGTAAGTGCATGTTATGCAAATATTTATGTATAGAGGGTAACACAGTAGAACAGTGTAAACATGTTTGGGATAAATATAAGGAGATACTAAATTGAGGGTAAATAGAGTCTAGGGTCAGTATAGTTTTAAATAAACAACTTGGCAGACTGGATGTACCATGTGGCTCTTATCTGCCGTCACTTTCTATGTTTCTATGTAAATATAATGTAAATGTCCTCTTTGAATGTGGGAATGATCACAAATTTAGAAGATGTTTCCAACTAAGTAATTCACGTTTTAACAGTGCATTTAATGGAACCAAATCCTACAACATGCAATCTGGTTGGGACTCAGTGTTTATATAATGACCGACTGCTAGAATCAGAGACTGGGAGGGGTTAGATTCACTGATGCCGTAGCCACCAATCAGATTCTAGCTGCTGTTCTGAAAGGTTAGAGCCAGAATCTAGTTGCTATGGGCAACATTTCTGTGGTTAGATTCTTCAGTATATCCAGGGTCTGGTCCCTTTATAGATTTATTGAGTGCATGTCTTTGTGTTTTAGGGGCCCTCTTAATGAAGATGTGTTTGCTGCTCGAAGCACAGAAATTAACAATGTTGACAAGGAAATTAAAGAACTACAAGGACAGATTTATAAAGTTCTGCTGCAGGTACATAACATGTGCATTTATATAAAAATCACTTATATTTACAGCTATAAGCTGACTTGTCCTTCTATGGTTTGTCCACTGGGTGGTGCTCTTTTATTGTCTTCCTGTAATTAATTTAATCTTCTTTTCATCTAGCACGTTAACTCTGTCTTATGAGTTACTGCATTTGACGCAGTGCCCCTCTCTATTCTTTAATACAGGGCTAACAAATTAATGGCACCTCCCGTCCTATTGCAATTCACATCTCTATGTGTGAAAGCTCATTTTACTAGGTACAGGTTTTTAATGTTAATTACTTGGAAGTCAAGCAATACAAATCATGCAAGAAAATAATTACTGGCAGTAATTTGCCTCTGTTGGTCCTGGAATGAGTCCTTTGCTTTAGCAAGTGGTTAATTTGGGTTTTTGCTAATTGTTTACAAGCAACAGGTTTGCAACCAGTAAAAGTGTTTTTGGCAATCTGGCCGCCCTGCGTTATAGAACATCTTCAGAACCGCTATTTCTTTGACGTTTCAGAATAAAGTTATTATGTAAAAGAGAAATAAATGGAAAGAATGATTTTTTTTGGCTTATTTAGGCCACAGCAATTTCCCAAGACGGCCTGTGAAAGGTCCTTCATTGTTGTTTTCTCCACTGCCGTCATTGTGTCAGATAATTTGCCACCACGGGAAAGAATGGGGAATTACATCACTGTTCCCACTGCAGAACAATGGAACTCAAACCTGGTCTGCAGACGTATGTCATAGACCTGCCAGGATCTATCTGACCAATCGGAAGCCACAGTCCTGTGACTCACAAGTCACATGGCTCTCGTCTGTTATACCATAGAGTATATTTTCCTTCGTTATTCATCTGGCATATGGCATTGTCTTCTGCGTACAATCGGACATGTGTAGCGACACAAGCCTGCTTATGAGTAATGCAGAAAATAATAGATATTAGCGGATAAAAATAGGGATTTTCTAAAAGATGGTGGTGTGAAAATGTGACTGTTGTGCAATACATTCATGTTAATTAACTCAATATTGCTCATTAGAGAGCCTCGTCTATTGTGGCTTTTTTCAGTGTTTTCAGACAGGTTTTATTGTGCATAATATAAAATAAGCTAAAACCGCTGGACAGATATTAATAACTGAACACGAGAGCTTATAATAAAAGAGTTTTCATCCATATATAAATAGAAACCTCGGTATTTGGAGACATTTGCCAAATAAGGGTTGGATTTTTCTTGGTTTTTGTGACACCTTTTATCATCTATACCAGGGGTTCTCACAAATAGGGATTTTCTAAAAGGTGGTGGTGTGAAAATGTGACTGTTGTGCAATACATTCATGTTAATTAACTCAATATTGCTCATTAGAGAGCCTCGTCTATTGTGGCTATTTTCAGTGTTTTCAGCCAGGTTTTATTGTGCATAATATAAAATAAGCTAAAACCGCAGGACAGATATTAATAACTGAACACGAGAGCTTATAATAAGAGTTTTCATCCCTATATAAATAGAAACCTCAGTATTTGGAGACATTTGCCAAATAAGGGTTGGATTTTTCTTGGTTTTGGTGACACCTTTTATCATCTATACACACTTCCTACATGAAATCATTTTTTGTGCTCTCTCTAAACCAAGCAAAAATTATGGTCACATGATTCCTGTTGTCTTCCTATAAAGAAACCTTATCAAACGCAAATGCTTTCTAGAAATATAATATATATAGGCGCGCACACACACACCTGGCACTTTTAGTGACAGATGGAGATAACGTTATCTCCATCTCTGTCAATGTCCCACCGTTCCATCATCATTATGTTTCTTCACTGCTGCATATTCAAGATTTTTACGTAATGTTTAAGTTTTGAATATTTTTTGAGAGTTCTGTTGTCCAGAAACAAGTGATTAATTTATTGCACTTAATAGGCAAACTCTCCTATAATTCCTGGTACCACTCACAAAATGGCTGCCATAGTGATGTCACTTCTTGTTCCAAAAAGTCTTTTTATTTCTATCAATTCACCTGAAAGATATGCCCAATTTCAGCTTTTAGTGTGCATGTCGTGGACCTAAACTGTGGTGACCATGTTGAATATATTTGTCTGGTTCTGCTGTGCTAATCTTTGTTACGTCTCCTCTCAGCCTGTTCATAACAACGGTTCTAGCGGATATGGGAGTCTAGGCAGCAACGGATCCTATGAGCATTACATAAGCATTGCCTCGTCCAGTGATTCCAATGGCAACTGCGTAGATGAAAATCACAAAGAGCCGGTAAGCCGCCATTCTTATATTGTCCGCAGAACAGAGTAAGGGCCAGGTTTACTAAGCTGTGGGTTTGAAAAGGTGAAGATGTTGCTTATTGCAACCAATCAGATTCTAGCTGACATTTTCTAGTATGTATTAGTTAAGCGAGAGCTAGCATCGGATTGGTTGCTATGGGCAATATCTGCAGTTTAGCAAATCTGGGCCTAAATGATCTACAGGGTAATACTTCTTGTTTACACGTTGAGTCTTCTCCTTTCTTCCAGATGACGTTAAAACAGGTGTGTACTGACATTAACCGCATCAAGAATCTGGGCCAGCAGGTGTACATCGATACCAGGAGCAAACCGCTGCAGAAAAAGCGTGAGGTGCAGGACAAGGAAGTCCAGAAAGGTGAGCCCACGTCTTCCGGATCAGGGCATTACATTGCACCTGTGGCTTCCGTTATACGAGTGGTCAGATTATTCACACAGCTGCTGTTTATGTGGTGTCTATCACTCTGGAGCATCCTGTGGCTGTACAGCGCTTTCACAGCATCTGGAGCATCACCGGTGGATATATTTTTGGCGTTTCAGTCGCTGTCTGGGATATCTGCCGTTATTCTTCACGTGTGCTGGTTAAACAGCTGAGCTGTTGATATGGAAATGTAGTCCATGATAATTTTTTAAATATATACAACAAATTATTGCTCACCAAAATATATCTTACGCACAATAACTGCCTCCATTCTGCAAATGTCATTTATTAGAATATTTGAAATGAATAAATTGGCTGAGATTACTCTCCTGTGTTCTATTAATGGAGCACTCCTTACGCCAGCCCTTACGCCAGCCCTTACACCAGCCACTCACAACCTTTTTTGGGGGGATTACCAGTTGTCCACTATGGAATCATGTCCAGCACGGCCTTGCGTATTATGTGACCCAAATCCAGCACCCGCGTGTATTTTTTTTATTTATTTTTTTTCTGTGATTTTAGAGTGTTTTCTACATGTCATTTAGCCCTTAATATACTTAATCACTTATGTCCTCGGCCATTTGGTATCATCCCTCCTTAATATATTGCCCAGACCTTAAGTACCAGCTGACAGTGGTCTAAGAACCACTGGATGGGAGCTCCTGCCGCAGACTATGGCCGATAACCGTGTCATTCCATGAGGTCTTTGTTTGTTGGACAGAAATACAAGTTCTTCATTACTATTGGTGGCTAATTGTTTCTGCCATATAGTTGCACCATATGACCTCATAATAATAACTACAGAGGGATTTTACAGGACCAGTAATATTCTCTACTCTCCTACAATGCTCTGCTAATGTTTGTGCACAATAAACTCCATACTGAATGTCTCTTGTAGACTCCTGCATACTGAATGTCTCTTGTAGACTCCTGCATCACAGGAGCTCCAGATTCCACCTATTCTTACTGTGCTGTTGTCAATGTGTTTTGATTTGCAATGATTTACCTGTAATCTTCCCTCTCCTTTCATTTAAACAGCAAAACCAAATCCAAATACCTTCCTACGGCCTCACCAGGAGAACGTGGTGCTAGATGGACACACACCGTCGTCTTGTGAAGCCTCTAGAAAGGGGCAACACATCCCCTCCTACCAGCAAATCAACTGTGTGGACAGTATCATCAGGTGAGGGGCTGCATTGTGCTCTCCTGGGAAGCAGCGATTGGTGCTGCTCCCATTATCCTTCCCACAGATCTGGCTCCTCTGTTCTCATGTGCAGCTGGGAATCGGGGATGTATATATAGTATATTACACATTCCAGGGTGTTTTTTAGTGATTCAGAGGATATTTCTAGTTTAAATTAAAATGTAAAAGTTTTGAGTTGTATAAATGTGAATTCCCTGCACACGATATGTCTCTGTAGCATACATTGTTGCACCCACAGAGCCATAATAGAGAGGGCACTTCCAGTGCGTGCAATACGCGGAGTGTGATCCTGACTACAACAGTTTCTTTTTTGTTTTAGTAAACAACCATCTAGACCAGGGCTAAACAAATGGCAGGAGCCAGGCTGCCGGGGCTCCTAACCACTAACTGACGGCTCCTAACTTATTTGGGCAAAGTCTATTGATGCCAGTGGACATCATCCCTGGCTCCTAGATGTGACTGTCTCCATCCTGCCTTGTGCATTAATATATCCAGTCTGACAGCTAAGTAGGTCTATAGGAGGGTGATAGGTGCACCTTAAGCTGGGAAATGTAAGAAGCTGATTGGTTAAGGCTGGCTGTGAGGCTGAAACGCATAGCTACTGCATTAAAGTATGGCAGAACCCTGGCTAACCACTCCCTTGCTGATTATTACTTGGCCGCAAACCATTAAACTAAACATAACTAGGATTCAGTCCGCAGTTGTAACAGATAAATATACAACGTTAGCAACTTGCCATCTGATAACCCAACATTGAGGGCGGCTGGTGGACGGAGGGGTGAAACAACAAAAAGCACCAGTCCTTCCTGTAGTATTCAAGCTGGCTGATTGCAGTTATGGTTCGCTAGTTCTTTTTCATCCTCTCTCTGAACGGCTTAGTGGCGCTGACAGTCATTGCGTTATACAGGCTCAAGGCTTGGGTCCGGGAAAGGAAGTTCTGCAGTCAGAGCTCGGGGAAGTTTTCCAAAGCCTCTCTGCTTACTCCATCATATGCCATGTTACTGTTGTTTCCATGGTAATAGTCCATAAAGAACATTCCAGTGGTTGCTGCTAAAACAAACATATTGCCTGTGTGTAAGCTTTTAAGCTTTGCTTTGGTGGCTATATAAAGAGGCGTATAATTGGCGGAGTGAAAGCTGGAACATGCGTGCTGGGCTTTTTGTGGGGGAGGGTTGTACTTGTTAGCTTAAATGAAGTATCTAAGGATCCTAATTAATATGTGAAAAACACACGCAGCTTATTCAGCTTATTTAGTTAGTCCTAATTGGGACAAGTTCTCGTTTGACACGACTTGCTTTATGGTGCTCGGATGAAAGTGCCTCGTTATACAATGCTGCTAATGTCATAATAAGCGCCTAATGGAAGTCATTTGCTCTATACATCTAACATATTAGTGGCCGTCAGACCTGTGCTCCGCTGATAACAGCCGCTGTCTGATTTCTATGGGTTACAGCATTTGTTATTGTGGAGAATGTACCACGCGCTGGTTTCTTGCCGCCTGAAGCCAATTACAACATACCGTGATTCCTCTCCACAGGTATCTGGAGAGCTACAACATCCCGGCTCTGAAGAGGAAATGTCAGTCCTCCACCAACACCACCTCCTCCTCGGAGGACGATAAGCAGGGTCTCCCGGGACAGAACGACCTGGAGGGATTGGAAGGTAAAAGATTAATGATTTTAAGAAACTTGCTGCTTCCATGATCTAATAACAGTAACAAGAAAACACAGACTGCTCTTCTAATCAAATATATGAAATGTGTGCAAGTGTCTATATAAATGGAGAGGTGCAGCCGAGGACCAAAGTGACCCCTTATATAACACTGTGTCAGCACACGCTTAGAAAGGAGGTTTAGGTCACCATATAGCTATATCGGGTTATTTCACCTGCCCAGTTTTTGAATAAAATAGAACTCTGTGATTTCTCCTTTTCATAGCTAGAAGGGTCCGGTATTTCTATATCTGTTTTGTTTCTGACTGTAATACATGTTCCAGGAAAACATCTGATTTGCATTTGCTGAAACCCCTCCGAACCAATCAAATGTTGGCTCTAAACTGTCTTGTGATTAGTTGTTGATTGTAAGCTATCTTCTGATTGGTTGTCGGAAGTTCTGGCCCATTCAATTCAGAATGTTGATAAACCCTGCAAAGTGTTGTCCTCTTTGTTTGTTCCCCCTCCATACCACTGAGCAACGGGATGTCACAATAAGGATCTTCCGCACATGTGATAAATTTCTCCTACACTTTCACAAGTGTCTCTGCCATCTATAGCCGCATTGTTTTTTTCTGACACGATTCTGAAAGTTTATCACTATGTGCTGGAGTAGAGAACACTGGACAGATCTATCTTTGTGCTACTAAATGGACCCCGATCACCAAGCATTATGCTCTCCTAGATGAAACCGTCCACTGGGGGTCTCTTCATCAAAGGTTGCCTACAGATCTCGTCAGTGGAGAGAGCACAAGCAGGTTTTGCAAATAAAATATTCCTAATCTGGGCTATTTCCTTTGTAAAACTTGCCAAAACTTAGCAAACGTTTGATAAGAACCATCCGGAATTTTCCACAAATATGAAAAAAAAACTTGGTAACTTTTTTCTTCAAACTCAAGTGTCCTCGACTTTGTCTTGTATCTTTGCAAGATGTTCCTGTGTTAACCGCGCCAATCTCCACGAGCCAGTTATCCGCCGAGTCGATGGTCACCACGGATGCTCAGACAACGGCCGCTGTGGTGGGAGCACCCCTGACCGATCTGACCCTGTCCATCAAGGCCATGAGTGTGGTTTCTGTCACCAGCCAGTGTAGTTACAGCAGTACCATTGTTCACGTTCCACAGCCTGAGTCAGGTATATATCCTGAGGATTTCCTAACCACCTTCTTTCTCTGCAGCTTCCTCCATCCTGGGACATTGTTTCATTGTCTGCTCCAGACACGAGCCAGGCCCATCTTACAGCATATATGAGTTTTTACCTCCAAAACAGCCAGCTCAATCCATTGGAAACCATAATGGTCTTGCAACATATTATGAATACCAATAAAAAGGTTTTTTTTTTGTTTTTTTTTAAAGCAGCAATTTCACAAAAGAATTTTAAAAAAATTATTAGGGAAGAAAGATGTCCAAAAAACAAAATGGGCAATGAGGGAACAGGGTACCGCATTGGACCTCCAGGAACAATTCAAATGGTACAGTGGGTTTTGTGAGACGGACATGAGTGTCAGGTGTCAAGAGTCACCACTGGGGGCAGTGTAAGGAAGTTTGTAGAGAGGAGTGAGATAACAGTACAGGGGTGAGCTTGGGTGAAGAGCCAGGAAGACCAAAGGAGGTAGGAAAGGTCGTAGCAGTCACGGAGGGGGTACGTTTTTTCCATACCTGCGGCAAACTAGATTTACGCAGTGAGAGCTGACATCGTTGGTTGAAGGCATGAGATCTAGAATTTATCAAGGAGGCATTTGGGGGTGCCAAATATATATAAGATTATAAGATGCTAACTTGACTGAGGTCTAATTGACATTCGAAAAAGGATGGCACAGGAGGAACAACGGTGGCTCCCTGTCACAATCTGTTGCATGGCACAGAATATCTTGTTATTTGTAGACGGAGGAGTACAGAGCCTTAGCTAGAAATTTTACAGTTGGGGGCAGAAAGGAAAAATGTCGCCCTCTACCTTGAGTTAATAACCAGCTTGACTTTTAATTTAAACTTAATGGTGCCCCCCTTGGTGCTCTGGGTGTCCGCCCCCTATCGCACACCCCTAGTTATGTCACAGTGCTGACTAAGCCTCTCTGCTCATTATATTATATGATATATATTATATTATATGCCTTGTGACTGTGGCTGCCATGGTAATCCACAATCAAACATTCTGAAACAAATACACCTGCCTTTTCATGGGATTGCTGCTTTAGGGGTTTAATGTATGAGGGATCAAGAAAGCAGGAATTCTGACGTCGAGTTACAAAGCAAGTTTAGGCAATTGGAGTCCAAAGTTTCTTGATATTTTTCCCCCGGATTTTTTTTTTTTTTCCTAAATGGGAAAAATATTCTCCTCTTGCAAATTTTAAACTACTTCATGATCTAGAAATGTTAAATTCCAAAGTCAGGTTTTCATAGTATAAATATAATTATATAACATTTGTTATATAATGCATAGTGCTTTTTGTTAGGGGTTCATAACAAAATATCTGACAGAATCATTTTTGGATAATGGAGACAAAGTCAGCTTCTACATTTTTTTTTTTTTTGTTTTTTTTTTTTTTTTTTCTTTTTTTTTTTTTTCTTCTTTGTGGCTAATGGTTTTTGTTTGTCTGTCACCATTTCTGTTTGTTGTTATTATATAGTTGTAGTCTATTTTATTATTGTTTTGGTTGATGTAGAGCAGGCCCGTCCAACCTGTGCCCCAACAAAACTACGCCTCCCAGCATGCTTTATCTGGTATTGGCTATGGCTATGCAGTTCAAGCATGCTGGGAGTCGTAGTTTCACAACACCTGTTGGGCCACAGGTTGCACAGGCCTGGAGTAGAGTTTGTGTATTATTATTTTATTAAACAAAATTCATTTTGACAAATAACTTTTCCTTCCCTCACCTCCAGAGGTCACTGCCATAGAAGACGCCACAGGCGGCAGCGAGCAGATAGAGATGAGGTCCTCTCAAGCTGCCGGCTCCACGGTGGCTCCAGAGGAATTTAAGCTGGTCGGACTGACGAAGGAGGTGCTGTCTGCTCACACACAGAAAGAGGAGCAGAACTATGTAGATAGATTCCGGCAGAGAATACTGCAGTCCCCGTACAGCAGTTACCTTCA
>WWET01000425.1:622527-634375 GCA_011038615.1 Limnodynastes dumerilii
TTTTTTTTTGCTTTCTGTCTTTTATCAAACTCTCTTAGTTGCCGTTCTATTTGCATTTTGTGAGTTTCACATTGTAAAGTAATAAAAGTGAAAGAATCTCATGCCTAGCACTGTAAAGTAGATTCTGTTATTATAACTACTTGCATAGCCATTGTGTTTTACTGATGGTATTCACTCTAGGTGATTAATGGCTCAATGTGTATACTGTACAACTTTGCATTTCAATAAACAAAGAATGAATACTATAAGGATATCCTAAATCTTAAAGCCAAGAGTTATAGAGGGTCTGGGGCCAATATGGGTCAAAAGAAAAAAAAAAAAAGTATACAGACAGGTGCATGAAATGTATTTATTTCCCTGTGTGTATATATGTAAAATAGTGTGCTAAGCTCACTAATATAATGGACAGTTGAAATTATTCTGGAATATCGCTTTCTTTGCCAGCAGCCACCTTCAGTATTTTTCTCTAAATGTTATTGCACCACAAACTAATTCTGTGTTTTGGCCCCATAACCTTAGAGAAGTTTTTATAGCCGGGTACTATAATCTCACGTCTCTTTCTGCACCTTCCAGGGATGTATCTCCTGTGCCACTGGTGCCGCCAACCAGCTAGAGGAGGACAACGGGACAACGGAAGACTCCACCAAATCTGCCGAGCAGCCGCCACAACAACAATCTCCGTGCCTCAATAGCCCCTGCGACCCGGGAGAGACGACGATCTGAGATTGGACAATCATTTTGTAAATTATTTTATTGTTTTTTTTCTATAACGTTTATTTAAGTCCGTTTTGTCACCGCCCAAGGAACAGGAAGCTTTGCGTTCTCTCTGGAGACTTTAGCAATCTGAGAGAGAAGAACATAACTTTATTTCTTTCTTCTGTTTTGCGACCTCTGTGACTCTCACCTGTCCACTTTGCAGCTCCTCGTGTTTTTTTTTATCGATGCGGCTGTTACATTTCACGGTGGACCTACGCATTCTTATTTTGGAAAATAATTCCGTCATTCTCTGGACATGAAGACTCGCTCGGTTGCTTTCCTTGCGCACTTTACGGTTTAAATTTGTCCCATCTGTAAATATCACCATCATTAAAAGAAAAGCTAGAAACGTGTGGTTAGAAGACGTTTTTGTTTCTTTTTATTTGTATATTGCCATGTTGATTAAAATGATCTTTAGAAATACATTTGTTTAAGGTTGTATTTTTCTTATACCAAGAAAAAAGATTATTTTTTGGTATTTTATTATTATTATCATTTAGGAATCCATTTATATCATCATAAAAACACTAAGTGGTGACAGACAGACTGGGTGCTGAGAGGGTCCTGCCCACAACCTTAAATTCCATAGGACAATGGGGATTGATTCATAAGGGCTAGTGCTATACTGCAGTGTTCCCCAACCTCAGTCCTCAGGGACCAGTAACAGTGCATGTTTTCCAGGTGTCACTGCTGGAGCACAGGTCTGTTCATTACTAACTGTCACATTTTAAAAGCTCCACAGGTGCCGCTCATTATATCACTTGTGATTCTTTAAGGAAGCCTAGAAAATATGGACTTTTAGTGGTCACTGAGGTTGGGGAACACTGCTATACTGTATATCACACAATAGATCAGCTAGGAAGTGCTCAGTGCTCTGTATAATCCAGTCACACAGCAGGGTTGAGGGGAATTTTAGTATGGAAAACGAAAGTGTTTTAGAATATGTGTTAATCATGTTATAGAAAGGCAAAGTGGTTTGTTTTAAATATAGTAGATGAAGAAAGATGTGGGTTGAGGAATTTGGGAAACTTTTATTAGGAGGTGAATTTTAAGGGAGCGCTTGAAAGTTTGAAGCGTAGAGGATAGTCTTATGGGCAAGGAAAGTAATTCCAGAGAGTGGGTGCAGCCAGGAGAAGTATTGTAACTAGGAAACAGATCATTTATTACTCGTAGAAATGATTTGCAAATAAGTGGAGGTAGAAATAGAAAATGTGTGTTTATCATGTCACCTTTTATTATAAGGAGATGTATAATATTACTGAGTGCAATTTTTTTTTTGTATTGTTGTTTTTTTTTCATAAAGGAAAAACCTATTGTACACAAATACTGAGCAGCTTTAATGTTAAACTGTAACAAAGTAGTGCTAAGAAACATATAATATCAGATATCGCTTATTACATAACAATGCATAAAGACTATTAACCAGACTGGAGAAGAAAACTATTCTATGAACCTGGGTAAATCCTGGGTTGTAGCCTTTGACCTGTGTCTGCAGAGGCCGGCACTGATTCCCATCCCCCAATTTACAGATTTTTAATGGAACCCAGGAATAACCCTGGTATCAACCAGCATCGCGGACCCAGGGCAACGGATCTGATTTGTCGGACGATTCTGAATTTGATAAACAGTGACCCCTGTTTCAGGAGTCTGAAGTCTCTGTGGAGGCATCTTGGGCGTCCCAGCCAGAGGCCTCATTTAATCCGGTTCTAGTGGATAATGCATTGAAATTAATTCACAAGTTCCTTAATACTGAAGAACAGCTGTATAAGGTGGATTTCAGGATGTTTTATTATCCAAAGTCCACATGTCCCCCTGTTCCCATGATTCCCCAGATGTTGAGGAAGATATAGGAGCCATCCTCGCTTATTGGCCAAGAAGGGCCTGTTTTTCAAGGGTGCTGCAAATCTCAATCGACAGGCATTGGATGCTCCGCAACAGTGAGGATCTTTTGACATGGGTGCATAGTACACCCAAGTCCTCAATATCTAAAGTTGATGACATGGTTATTGAGGCCAGGCTCATAAGGAGACAGGTTTTCTCAGGACCTGTGATTGCAACACTACTAAAAGCTCACTAGCATCTACTTTTGGGGCTTATCATAGAATTCGGAGAACCTTCCTGTTCTGTTATAGTGATCAGAATCTGCTTAGCAGAATTTCCATCGGCAATATTCTAGAGTTCCTTCAAAAGGGTCTAGAGAAGAGTCCAGGTGTCCGCCCTAAGTACTGTGCTACATGTGGAGCTGGTGAAGAACAAATCTGTCTTTAGGTTTCTGCAGGCTACTAGTAAGGTCAGACCTTCCTTCCGTTGTCCGTTAGCATCTTGGGACTTTTAGTTTTGGAGGAACGGACTCAAATTACTAAATTTCCTTTAAATTCCTAACTTTGAAAGTCTCATTTTTTTGTAGCCGTTACATCTGCAAGGAGGGTTTCTGATTTGCAAACGCTCCGGTGGGAAGAGCCTGTTTTAATTCCCTTGAAGATAATATTATGTTCCTTCTTTTTTACACAAGGTCACTTATACACCGAGAAATGTATTTACCTTCTTTGTGTCCAAATCCCAAAAAATATAAAGAGAGCAGACTACACCTGGCAAGAGCAACAAAAATGTATTTACAGAAAACTAAAGACTTTAGAACCAAAAAGCAATTGTTTATTTTTATGGATGGGAAAAACAAAGGTTGTCCAGCGTCTAAATCCTCTGTCGCTAGATGGATAAAGTCTTGTTTATCTCAAGCCTATAAGAATAGGAAATTGGCCACCGACTCCCGCTACGTGCTGGACAGTAAACTACAATCTGATGGCAAGCGATTATGTGCCCTTTCCTCTGAGTTTCATTAGCCGTCGTTCTGGGGTGATAAGACATGGATAGTATGTTCTTTGCTTTGTTTTATTAAAAAAAAAAAAAAAAGAATCCCCCTGCCCCGAAATAAATGATAGGAAATGGGATCCCCCCCAGCTAATATCTGGGCGTATTCCACCACAGCAATATCCACTTCATGGGCTTGAGCGTGAATCCGCTTTGTAAAGCCGCGGCGTGGTCTTCACCTCACACCTTTGCACTTATGAGTCATAGGGCTACCTTATCTTACTGAGCGTAGTTTCCTTCTTAAGAAGTAAACTACGCACGTACATTCCCTCCCCGACTAATCTAAATTCCTCCCCCTTCCCACTTTTATCTAAACACTCCCTGAGGTGGCATTATGCCGCCTCTTTCTAACTAAATTACTCTGTGCGATCTTAACTGGTACGTAGATTGCGTGTGCGCAGGAGATAATTTAGTAAATATACGCACCTAAAAAGCATAAGTTAATTTTTTTTTTTTTTTTTTTTTTCTTTAATGAGGGGGTGTATACACACACCTACCTGCTGTATAATGAGGGGGTGTATACACACACCTACCTGCTGTATAATGAGGGGGTGTATACACACACCTACCTGCTGTATAATGAGGGGGTGTATACACACACCTACCTGCTGTATAATGAGGGGGTGTATACACACACCTACCTGCTGTATAATGAGGGGGTGTATACACACACCTACCTGCTGTATAATGAGGGGGTGTATACACACACCTACCTGCTGTATAATGAGGGGGTGTATACACACACCTACCTGCTGTATAATGAGGGGGTGTATACACACACCTACCTGCTGTATAATGAGGGGGTGTATACACACACCTACCTGCTGTATAATGAGGGGGTGTATACACACACCTACCTGCTGTATAATGAGGGGGTGTATACACACACCTACCTGCTGTATAATGAGGGGGTGTATACACACACCTACCTGCTGTATAATGAGGGGGTGTATACACACACCTACCTGCTGTATAATGAGGGGGTGTATACACACACCTACCTGCTGTATAATGAGGGGGTGTATACACACACCTACCTGCTGTATAATGAGGGGGTGTATACACACACCTACCTGCTGTATAATGAGGGGGTGTATACACACACCTACCTGCTGTATAATGAGGGGGTGTATACACACACCTACCTGCTGTATAATGAGGGGGTGTATACACACACCTACCTGCTGTATAATGAGGGGGTGTATACACACACCTACCTGCTGTATAATGAGGGGGTGTATACACACACCTACCTGCTGTATAATGAGGGGGTGTATACACACACCTACCTGCTGTATAATGAGGGGGTGTATACACACACCTACCTGCTGTATAATGAGGGGGTGTATACACACACCTACCTGCTGTATAATGAGGGGGTGTATACACACACCTACCTGCTGTATAATGAGGGGGTGTATACACACACCTACCTGCTGTATAATGAGGGGGTGTATACACACACCTACCTGCTGTATAATGAGGGGGTGTATACACACACCTACCTGCTGTATAATGAGGGGGTGTATACACACACCTACCTGCTGTATAATGAGGGGGTGTATACACACACCTACCTGCTGTATAATGAGGGGGTGTATACACACACCTACCTGCTGTATAATGAGGGGGTGTATACACACACCTACCTGCTGTATAATGAGGGGGTGTATACACACACCTACCTGCTGTATAATGAGGGGGTGTATACACACACCTACCTGCTGTATAATGAGGGGGTGTATACACACACCTACCTGCTGTATAATGAGGGGGTGTATACACACACCTACCTGCTGTATAATGAGGGGGTGTATACACACACCTACCTGCTGTATAATGAGGGGGTGTATACACACACCTACCTGCTGTATAATGAGGGGGTGTATACACACACCTACCTGCTGTATAATGAGGGGGTGTATACACACACCTACCTGCTGTATAATGAGGGGGTGTATACACACACCTACCTGCTGTATAATGAGGGGGTGTATACACACACCTACCTGCTGTATAATGAGGGGGTGTATACACACACCTACCTGCTGTATAATGAGGGGGTGTATACACACACCTACCTGCTGTATAATGAGGGGGTGTATACACACACCTACCTGCTGTATAATGAGGGGGTGTATACACACACCTACCTGCTGTATAATGAGGGGGTGTATACACACACCTACCTGCTGTATAATGAGGGGGTGTATACACACACCTACCTGCTGTATAATGAGGGGGTGTATACACACACCTACCTGCTGTATAATGAGGGGGTGTATACACACACCTACCTGCTGTATAATGAGGGGGTGTATACACACACCTACCTGCTGTATAATGAGGGGGTGTATACACACACCTACCTGCTGTATAATGAGGGGGTGTATACACACACCTACCTGCTGTATAATGAGGGGGTGTATACACACACCTACCTGCTGTATAATGAGGGGGCGTATACATACCTACCTACTGTATAATGAGGAGGCGTGTATAATGGGGGGATGCACACTCCTGCCTGCTGTTTAATGAGGAGGCGTATACACACCTACGTGCTTTATAATGAGTCATGTACACACTCCTGCCTGCTGTATAATAAGGGGGGTGCATATACACCTACCTGATCACTGCTGTATAATGGGGTGGGGTGTACAAACGCCTACCTGCTGTATAATGAGGGTGTATGTACACACACCTACCTGCTGTTTAATGAGGGTGTATGCACACACACCTACCTGCTGTATAATGAGGTGGTGTATACACATACCTACCTGTTGTATAATGAGGGGGTGTATACACATACCTACCTGTTGTATAATGAGGGGGTGTATACACATACCTACCTGTTGTATAAT
The DNA here is from genome assembly GCA_011038615.1 of Limnodynastes dumerilii. NCBI lineage: Eukaryota > Metazoa > Chordata > Amphibia > Anura > Limnodynastidae > Limnodynastes > Limnodynastes dumerilii. The sequence continues at coordinate 629,013 of WWET01000425.1, forward strand.
GAGGGGGTGTATACACATACCTACCTGTTGTATAATGAGGGGGTGTATACACATACCTACCTGTTGTATAATGAGGGGGTGTATACACATACCTACCTGTTGTATAATGAGGGGGTGTATACACATACCTACCTGTTGTATAATGAGGGGGTGTATACACACACCTACCTGCTATATAATGAGGTGGTGTATACACACACCTACCTGCTGTATAATGAGGTGGTGTATACACACACCTACCTGCTGTATAATGAGGTGGTGTATACACACACCTACCTGCTGTATAATGAGGTGGTGTATACACACACCTACCTGCTGTATAATGAGGTGGTGTATACACACACCTACCTGCTGTATAATGAGGTGGTGTATACACACACCTACCTGCTGTATAATGAGGTGGTGTATACACACACCTACCTGCTGTATAATGAGGTGGTGTATACACACACCTACCTGCTGTATAATGAGGTGGTGTATACACACACCTACCTGCTGTATAATGAGGTGGTGTATACACACACCTACCTGCTGTATAATGAGGTGGTGTATACACACACCTACCTGCTGTATAATGAGGTGGTGTATACACACACCTACCTGCTGTATAATGAGGTGGTGTATACACACACCTACCTGCTGTATAATGAGGTGGTGTATACACACACCTACCTGCTGTATAATGAGGTGGTGTATACACACACCTACCTGCTGTATAATGAGGTGGTGTATACACACACCTACCTGCTGTATAATGAGGTGGTGTATACACACACCTACCTGCTGTATAATGAGGTGGTGTATACACACACCTACCTGCTGTATAATGAGGTGGTGTATACACACACCTACCTGCTGTATAATGAGGTGGTGTATACACACACCTACCTGCTGTATAATGAGGGGGTGTGTACCTATGTGAAAATATATTTTTCGTCTTGCTATACCTTATTGATACTTTGATAAATGCACAATTATCATCTGAGAAAACTAATTACCCTGGCAGGAAAGGCAGAAAAGGGACATATTACAGCCCATAAATCAACATTTAAGACTAGACCATATAATGCCCATATCGTTATTATATTTGTCCCGGGGAAGGGGGAAGATAACTGTGAGCTGGTTGTATAGAGATGCAACAGTGACCTCTAATGTCAGTCATTGCTTGTAAGTCAGACTTGCTGTAACAACGCTTGTGTGAGATCAGGACATGCCCAGACGCCAGAACCTGCAAAATACGCAGAAATTTACAACCTTTCCGAATACATTTACATTTTTTTTTTTTAGTGAACCTGCATAATTCTAACCAATTAGAATATGGTTTGATCTAATTTTTTAGGTGGAAGAGATTCTTAAAGTGAACAGTTTATTTTGATTGTTTTATATATTGTTATACCATCTCTTAAAGCATGCATTTGATTCATTTATTATTTGTTGTAATTGCTGCTGTGACAGTGTCTGGTTCAACGCAGTTAATGGTTTATTCACAGCTGTATCCGTGACGACACCCTTTCAAATAAAGATTATACTCAGAATGTGTACAATGTCAAGTGTTCCTATTTAGTCAAGGTTCTCATTCCCAAAGGTTAAGGTTAGGTTGCAGAGGTGGGACTGTTAAGGTTAGGTTGCAGAGGTGGGACTGTTAAGGCTAGGTTGCAGAGGTGGGACTGTTAAGGTTAGGTTGCAGAGGTGGGACTGTTAAGGTTAGGTTGCAGAGGTGGGACTGTTAAGGTTAGGTTGCAGAGGTGGGACTGTTAAGGTTAGGTTGCAGAGGTGGGACTGTTAAGGTTAGGTTGCAGAGGTGGGACTGTTAAGGTTAGGTTGCAGAGGTGGGACTGTTAAGGTTAGGTTGCAGAGGTGGGACTGTTAAGGTGAGGTTGCAGAGGTGGGACTGTTATGGTGAGGCTGCGAGGTGGGGGTGGTTAAGGTTAGGGGAAGATTAAGGTTAGGTTGTGAGTAGGGATAAGGAAAATAGTAGCTGCCGCCGTTGGTATCTTTTAAGACGTAGTAGTCGCAGGAACATCACTGTCTCATTTTAAACTATAAAAATACATATGCCATAAAATGACAGCGGTCATCGCTTCATTGCCGGAAACTGACCATCGAAGCGGCAAACTACACCCAATTTTTCTTATCTGCAAATCGTTTTCTCCTTTTTTATAAGTTCTATAATAAAAAAAAAAATTACAAAATGGATGTAAAATGCAGCTGGTCTGCTACAGGCTCTCAGATCTCCGCATGACGTGACGGCAGATGAGGGAGGTGGAGGAGGAGGTCATGGTGCAGGTGATCTCCGAAGAGTGTTACAAAGGGGTGTGTGTCTCCGGTTAGTTGCAAACTGCCTGTGAAATCGATTGCTTCTGCCTCGCTGAGGAAAAGCAATCGATCATCCAAAGTATCAAGATGTAGCAGCGAATGGTGAGTATTTATGTAACCCCAACCCTTACCCTAACCCTCCCCTTCCAGTACCCTAACCCTCCCCTTCCAGTACCCTAACCCTCCCTTTACCACAGCCTAACCCTAAGACTCTCCTCCCCGCGGTTTAATCCCATAGACTTCCTTGTAATACTCAGCAGTCCGGTGTGCTGCGGAGGTTTCCGAATTAATGAATGGGTAAGTATGCTGTAAAGTAAATTCGCCATACTTACCCATTTATTAGTGAACATTTCCGATACGTAATATTTTCTAAATAGAGACAGCTGAAAAAAAAAAAAAAGATTTCGGCTGCTTGTATTTCGAAAATTGGATTTTTCATTCCGCAAAATACATCCTGTTAGAAGCCACTGTGATCATTACATCATGTGCGAAGTCACCATAGTAATCCAGAATTCTACATTCATTGTAACCTACTTATGAAATACCAGCACAGAATGTTAAATGTCCATTACACATATTGTTTTCTTTTATATTTTGGGATTTTTTTTTTTTTGTTTTGTTTTTGAATAGTGTTGCTGGAAAATAATACATGAATCTACAGACCCTCCAACATGACCCCTTCCATCTGGTACAATATAATGCCCTCCTCATATTCAAGCTGTCAATCACCTGGCTTTAATGAAAGCCAGGTGTACCTGTGGAATGGGTCATGTATGTGTCTTCGGGTCTGAATCTTGTTCAATGATTTGAGCTTCATGTCTTGAGTGTGAGGTATGATACACGATCGTACCTCTGAGCCTATACCCTACCAGCTGCTGACAGCAGACCCTCCAACATGACCCATTCCATTAGGTACAAAATACTCTTCTTCACAGTTTCCAACTGTCAGTTACTATGGTAACCATGATTGTTGAAGAGACAATGTTTTTTAAATATCGGTTAAGTTATTTCACCAGGTGAGTGACAGTTGGAAGCTCTGGAGCGGAGTATATTGTACCTAATGGAATGGGTTATGTTGGAGGGTCTGAGACAGGTCCTGGAGTTGGGATTCTCATCTCTTTCCCGTTAGATGAATAAAGGACAATGAATGGAGATCTTTTCATTCATACATCTGGTGAACGCTGTACAGAAACAGACACGTTCCTGGTAACATGGGTGACCTGAAGCAGAATTAAACAGAATGTTATTTATTTGACATAATTAATGAGCGTATCAAATTTCTGTTTCTTTACGATCTTTGTATTATTGTTCCGCAGGTTTCTTTGGAAGTAATCTACCAGATTACCAGAGATCGGAGATCATGATGTTCATAATGGGCAAGGTGCCGGTGTTTGGATCATCACACACGCTCGATACCAGTCAGCTTGGGTAAGAATGACGGCAACCAATGAGATACCTGGATACTGCTCAGTCAGTTGGCTGAGAAACAGAACGTTCTAGCTTACCCACGATGGGGAAAGAGGCGTCTTATACCACTCACAAATACATGCATAAGATCTTTTTACACTATTGTTGTTTAGCTTCACATGTAGTTAGGAGATTCTTTGGTTATAAATCCTGCAGATTAACACAAATCACTCTCTTCTTACTATAGACCCAGGAATAACCCCCAGTCACGAGCAGGGGTGCAAAGTGGGCTTGGATAGAGTGTGTTGACCTGTCACACCAGCTAATGACTGGCCTAAACCTCATAATTTATCAATTATTGATAAAGAGGTTTCATCAGATTACATAGAGCTTTACAATTTTAACAATCCTAATAAGCAGACTGTGTGGGTACGAGGACCTTGCTCACAAGCTTACTCTCTATAGGACATTGGGGTCTGATACATAAGGGGAAGTGCTATATATCACACAATGGAGCAGCCATGTTTGTTGGTAACAGTGCTCAGTGCTGTGTATGATCAGTCACACAGCAGTGTTACTGCCAGGACTGAGGGGATATTACTATGGAGAGAGACAGGTTGTATGGTAAAAGTGCTCAGTGCTGTGTATGATCAGTCACACAGCAGTGTTACTACCAGGACTGAGGGGATATTACTATGGACAGAGACAGGGTGTATGGTGACAGTGCTCAGTGCTGTGTATGGAATTTGGCATGTCTGTCTTAAGAGGTGAGTTTTAAGGGAGCACTCGAAATTTTGGAGAGTAGAGGATAATCTTAGTGGGCGAGGAAAGTTATTCCAGAGAATGGGTGCAGCACAGGAGAAGTCCTGTAACTGGGAATCGGAGCATTTGGTTAGTGTAGAGGAGAGCTGAATGTAGTGTAAAGATTTGAGAGAGTGAGCTGGTGTATATATTCAGATTAGTGAGGATGTGTGTGTGGGTGCAGTCTTATTGATAGCTTTATAGGTTACCAAAATTATTTTGTATTTGATTCTGTAAAATACAGGCCACTAATGTAGAGCCTGACGGAGTGAAAGGGAAGATTAGTTTCAGCAGTTAGTATTATTCTCACCTGTATTGCTCACCTCCCCACTGTATCTGCGTAGATCATATTGGTCACCATCACAGTGACGCGCTTGTGCGTGTTTAGCTCTTGTACCTTTATTAGTATTCCTGATATTTATGCCTATTTTTACACCCTGCCGGTCTCCCACCTTGCGCGGTCTTAAGACAGACCGCTGCCCTCATTAGCACCCACACTGCTATAAAACTCACAAGACGGAAATAGACAATACCTCTGCCTGTACCACTCGGGATAAGAGTCTCCTCCGCTGCTTTCTGGCGTTGTCAGTATTGCGCAACCTCTGTGTAACATCTGTCCTTATCACTCGTGCGACACGCAGACTTTCTGCTTGTTGTTTAATTTTTCTTCCTTGCTGGGGGGGGGGAAGATTTGTTGGATTATTTGCACTGGCAAAGAAACTCCAGTGATGAAAACTATATTATACTTGTGTCTGTTACCGTGACAACAGCCATCGGTTGCCATGGTTACAGGGTGCTCGTCGTCAACGAGGAAATCTTATAGCTGTTACGCTGTAGGG
>WWET01000425.1:668751-684589 GCA_011038615.1 Limnodynastes dumerilii
AGGCAGGGTTAGGGTCAGGCTGCAGGGAAGGCAGGGTTAGGGTCAGGCTGCAGGGGAGGGAGGTTTAGGGTCAGGCTGCCAGGAAAGGAGGGTTTAGGGTTAGGGTAGTGAGAGGGGAGGGATAGGGTTAGAATTAGGGAAGGGGGGTTAGGGTCAGGCTGCAGGGAAGGCAGGGTTAGGGTCAGGCTGCAGGGGAGGGAGGTTTAGGGTCAGGCTGCCAGGAAAGGAGGGTTTAGGGTTAGGGTAGTGAGAGGGGAGAGATAGGGTTAGAATTAGGGAAGGGACTATTTTTACTTACCATTTAGCTGAACGGAGCTTTCGGAGCTCTGTGGATTGATTGTTATACCTCATCGAGGCAGAGTAATCGAAATCCCAGCAGTTCACAAATGGCTGGGAGAAATCTGATTATTTTTTTTTTTAAATCAGACTTTCTAAGCAGGAAGCCACACCCAGCGCTTTACCCATTCGTTGGCGCGTATCTGTCCCTATACTAATCATAAAGTACAGCCCGGCAGCAAACAATATAAGGTTACTACATTAGAAAATCAAGCAGGAGATCCACAGTATCCCGGTGCACCATGGAGCCGAATATCAGTGTTCCCGACACGCGTTTCGCTTCTTCATAAAGCCTTAAGCAAGCACCATTGTCTGCATTGTGAGGGCAATAACATCTATTGTCTCTTTGTTAATACAAGTCCCCTTTTTTATTCTGTAGGTCAACACAGAAGAGATTACTTTCGAATCTCTGAAAAAGGCTATTGGTAAGATGAGATTAGTTGCGTAGAATTCTAATAGGTTTAGTTTTTCTTTTATCATATTTGATGTATGCTTGTTAATTACATTTTCTTGGCTTGTCTTGCCCATATGTCTACATTTTCTTGGCCTGTATTGGTCGTGTCTTTATGGTAGAGCATTTTCTTGCAGTTATTCTGTGCTATACGATTGCATTGATCATATATTTCCTCTCTTTCCTCCATCACTGTACGATTTCCTGACTTGCTTTGATGATTGTTCTGCTATAGAAGGTAAATGTTTTATAATTGCGCGGCAGATAAAACTCTCCTGATTTCAGCGTTGTAATGGATCTCTTAGCACTTGTTGGTTGGATGGTCGTCTCTGTTAAGTGTATTAAAAATTGGTTTATTTCCTGTCTTCTTCCCATCCTTAGACAACACGGGCATGGAAGAAGAGGAGAAGGAGAGGAGGCGGCTTGTGATAGAAAAGTTCCAGAAAGCTCCATTCGAGGAGATTGCTGCTCAGTGTGAATCTAAAGTGAGTGTTGGCTTCTCTCTGATCCTCTTAGTAATATAGCAACTGAACCCAGCACAGTGGAGGCTGACATGTAGTAGGGCGCTGTGGGGCCTCCAATCATTGCACTTGTTTTTTTTTTTAGCATTGACAAATCAAATCTACCCATGGTATAGGAGGGGCTCATTAGGATGTGAGCAAATACAGTTCTATAGTTCTGCCTCTCATTGGTTATGATTGATTGGTCCACACCTGCACACCATGGGACCAGTGCGTAAATGCTAAGGTAGCGTCCTGGCGTCGGAAATCTCACGCATGCAAGGCGGAGTGGCCTCCCCGAGCATACATGGGACTTAGGATCGCGGCGATCCCGTTGGACCTTCGTTGCGGACCTTCCGGCATCAGCAAATTTTTGGATGCAGCCCATAGTTGTGTAATGCAGGGGTTAATAGGAGCTCTGCATTCTGGGAAATCTATTCTCCAGGGAGAGAGGTTTCCTTGGATATGACAGCAGACGTTAGAGACTGTGCTTTGGATACTATTGTGAAGGCACAGCAACCGTTGTCATATGTAACAGCTATACAGAAAGTCTCCTGTGATATTTAACAGATCATTAGTAAGTTACACTATAAGTGGCTGAAAATTATGCAAGTCTTTACCCGGTGTGTTTCTATATTACTCCATTGTTTGGTGTTAACATTCCTTGTGTACTCTTTATCTACTTTATTTTTTGTTGTGTTTTTTCCCCCCTGTCCAGGCTAACTTGCTACACGATAAACTAGCGCAAATACTGGAGCTGACTATCAGGTAATTGTAACGATTACGATCTATTAAACATAGATCAACAGCTGGAAATGACAGAAAATGTTTTCCTTGAATTGATATTCCATGTTACGTCCATACATTTTTCACATTCTCAGACACTATGTGAGTCCATCAGAGGGTAAAGGATTCTGGCGATAGATTCGTTCTGAGCACGTGCAGTGTTCAAAGTGGCCACAATACCACTAAATATTGCTGAAACTAGTCTGGATGCAGCCCCAGACTACAAAGACAGATAATGGATAGATAGATATTAGATACATTTTAGATGGATATTAGATAGATAAATATTGGATAGATTGATAGATATTATTATTATTATTATTATTATTATTATTATTAATGCTTATTTATATAGTGCCAGAAATTATTGATAGTGATTTACAGAGAAAATTAGACATATACATCAGTCCCCCTATTGGAGCTACATACTGAAGTCTCTAACACTTACACACACACACACACGCAAACTCAGACAAGGGGTTTTTTTTGTCAGCTGCCAATTAACCTTCCAGCATGTTTTTGGAGTGAGGGAGGAAACAGGAGCACCCAGAGAAAACCCACACAGACACAGGGAGAACATACAAACTCCACAGAGATAAAGACTACTTTGGGAATCAAACTCATGACCTCAGCGTTGAGACACAATGCTATTCACTGAGCCACCATGCTGCTCATATTGGGTAGATGTTATGTGGATGGATAGAAAGATGATTAGTGTAGACCTCAGGTTTTTAGCGATTGCTATAACTGATAATGCAGTAATGACTATGCGCACACATCTAGGGAGAGCTGCATGTAATAGAATATCATTTTTATATATATACTTTTGCGCTTTCATTTCAGGCCACCGCCCAGCCCTTCGGGAACTATCACAATCACGGCAGGACATGCCCAGTACCAGTCCGTTCCAGTGTATGAGATGAAATTTCCGGATCTTTGTGTCTACTGAACTGCAGATCCTAATTCATCCCCCATACCCCCCAAGCATCATGTTAGGGTTTGCTTTGCAACACAGTATTCACAAGTGCACTATGAAACACATAAGGGCAAAGCTTATCATGACATAGCCAAAGGCACAATGGTAGCGTGCATTGAATGAATACCAAATAATGAACCAATGGAGGAAGATAAGGCTACCGGCTGTTTTGTTACCGGTAGTACAATAGAGATCTAAAATGAGCCTATACAAACCAGGGATACAGTTCTGTAGCGTCTGCTGCCAGTTCATCATGGCTGACCCAGTTCCGGCCAGGAATTTACCTTTCCTAGTCGATATAACGTTAGATATATAATTTTTATATGAGATTCCTAGCAAATTAAAGCAAGGGTTTTGATTTTCTTCATTTTTTTTTTTTAGTTTGTTTTGTTATTATTTGTTGTTTCCTATTAACTTATATTGAATGCAGTTTGGGTTGTAGAAATAACATTGGATTTTGCACACTTCACACTGGCCCATATTATCTTTAATAATAAGAGAAGTGATTTGATTTACGTTGTGCTGCTGTGGACTGGTGGTTGTCAATTTAAGGTTGTGACAAACGAAAGTCGTTCTAAAAGTATCTGACTGTATTATAGGAAGAAAGGTTCCGTTTTTAGTATGTTCATGCTTGTGAGATTTATTTTTCTAAAAATGTTTTAATATATGTGAGGTAAAGGGATCGTGATTGTATTTGTTTCTCTTTAAAGCGAAAAAAAAATGCTGTTTTTTGCCCTCTTTTAACGAAAAAAATAATAATTGCACATTTATTTGAAAGAGATTTATTTTTAAAAAGTGTTGTTTTTTAATCACCATTTATATGACTTTTTTTTCCAAAAACAAATATATCTAAATATGAAAAAGTTGCGGTTATGTTGACGCACTTTATACAAAGGTGTCCACAAAAGATTTTTCTTTCAATCACAGAAAGATCTATATTAAGAGAGAATCTTGGAACAGAGATTGCAAAGTGCAGCATCCATTTTTTTAATGGTCTTTTATTTTTGATCCTGGCCGCTTCTCTGGGTGGTCCGATACTTTAACCCGAGCATCAATTGTAGAATAATCAAATGAATATTTATGAAATATGTGTTTATTACATGCAGTAACAAGAAAACCGAACCACTGTGTTACTCTGAGATGTCTATATTTAAAGTGTGTCCAACGCCTTTACACGCCAGTGGCAGCCATTTTGCTGGGAATTAATATCCGTGTCATTTACGTGATTCTGCAACTTGTTAATTTGCGAGAAGCCAGTTACATCGCTGAGGGACAAAGGGAATTTCTTGGTTCAGATACATCACAACAAAGCAGGAAACGAGGAGGACGAGGTTGAAGTTATGTTTCACTCACTATTGTGCTCTACCTTTTGGTTTGCAAGGCATTATGGGTTGTTTTTAATGGCCAATGGCTTGTTCTCATTGTCTTGTGTCCCAAGCATGCAATGCCCTGAAGCAGTAACACATTCACCTCGTGCTGACTACACATGATTAAATAAAGCAAAATTGCTGCCTTTGACATGTAAGGGTAACAGGCATACTTTGTATGAAAGTGAGCAAGTGCACATACATTTTATAATAGGAAAAAGTGCAATAATAGATTATCTTAATTGTTTGAAAATGCTGAATTTAATGTTTCGTTGTCCGTTGTCTTGGTATGGAGTCCTGGTATCTTATTGGCTACAACTAACAGCTGTCCTAGAACAAGACTAAAAACCACATTGTATTGGTAAGATAAGTCTTCTCTGCCAACACTTTATGAAACTGTAACTCACGTGTTTCTTGTATACACACTGGGACAGATTCAATTGTCGGCGGTATTTTTAAAAATACGACGCCTGCGCCGTAAAAAAATTTTGAACGTCGCAAATCACTTCCTGCTAGCAGGAACACTGGCCAATAACCTGTCATTAGCGCCGGGCATTTCCTGCTAGCAGGAAGTGATTTGCGACGTTCAAAAAAAGTTGTTTTTTTTTCCAAGGCACCTGCGCAGCGGCCCCTGGCTGGCAAGGTATGCTGCCGCATACCCTGACATCCATGGGCATGCTGATGCTTGTAGTTATACAAGCATCAGCATGCCCTGTCGGGGCACAAGATAGGGCATCGTTAAAATGCATGCCCTGGCATCCATGGGCATGCTGATGCTTGTAGTTCTACAAGCATCAGCATGCCCTGTCGGGGCACAAGACAGGGCATCATTAAAAATCCACACCTCTCATAGGGGCGAATTTTTAATTACTGAAATCGTAAAAAAAACGGCGTTTTTTTTAACACTAAAAAATAATTGAAAAGGAAAAAAAATACCGCCTGTAATTTTGATAAAAAATAGCGTTAAAAATACGCCGGCGAACGATTTTACCCTAATTGAATCGGGCCCATTGTGTTCATTGACCACACAAAGTACCATGTGCACTCCCTCATCAGTTACATCTTAGAAAATGTTTTTTTACGTGTAAAGTTATACTTTAAAAAAAGAAAAAAAAATAGCTAAAATTGTTTCCAGCTGTTCACTGGCTGGAAAGGGGAATATATATTTATATATGAACAGAGTAAAGTCTATTAATGCCATGCAATGCAAATAAATCTCTCCTGCTCCCTGCGTTCCAATAAATAATACAGCTCTGGCTGCATCATAGCTTTGCAAAGAACAATCTTCAGAATGAAAGTTACCTATTGCACAAAAGTGATGTCAAATGTTCTGTTTATACATTTGCTGGGAGCCAGTGACATCCCGGTTGTATAAGAAGACATGACCCTTGCAAAACGTATCTATAAACCATAACAATGATTAACGAGAGATCATTGCAGCTTGGATTGCAGTCATAAATCAATCAAATAAGAAATACTTATTTTTGATCCTATACAATGTTTTTAGATCAAAGTGAGAGAGCAATATTTAGCTGACACTTTCAGCTTTGAAACCCGACGCGTTTCTCCATAACCTGTAAATGGCACTTTCAGTACCTTGCCTGTCCAGTAGCTTGCTGATTGACAGCGCTTTGTGTTTTGGACCGTTGTATACTGTAGACTGCATTGATGTGCAGCAGGACTGTTCCCGTGTTTTTATAGTATGTATTCATGTATAATTGATTAAAAATGCTGGAGTTTTTATTCTGTGTTTGGATGTTGCTATAAAACATTATTACTGTGCTGTTGTGTTGCGTTTTTGCTGTTCCTGAAGAATTGTTCTTAAAATTTCTCCTGTGATGGTTTCGGTCATGGTAAAGCTAAATCTGATTGCATCGCGCCGATGTCCTGTACACTAGCCCCAGGTGTGGGTAACAGGAATGTATCTGTCCCTTCATTTGGGACTAGAGTTAAAGAGAGAAGTTTTTGTGCAGTTCTTAAAAACTTTCAAAACATTTTAAATCTGTTAATTGTACTGAAATGTTTAGTTCAGTGTAAACGCTGTAAGAAATGTTCTTTTAAGTCTTTGTTACTGTTCTGTTTTATATTGATTTGTGTTTTATAGAATTTGAGTCATTTACATGATTTCAGTGTACTCTACATTAAAGCGATGAAACGCATACAGTGATTTCTGTGGGTTTTTTTTTCCCAAGAACATTATTTATTTAACGTTTTTCAGACTTTATTTGGTTTCAGTAGCATAAAGGTGTTTTTCTGGTGCTTATCAGTTCTTGGTCAGATTGGTGGGGATCTTGGATTTTAAACACATACTGAATTATTTCTATATCGTTTAGATTGATCACATATTTTCTTTGTAAGCCAAAAATAAATCAGGAATACATTTTTTTTATGCTTATACTAAATGTCAGTGTAGTAAGGTAGAGGCTCATGTTCTGTAAAATGTTATATTTCATTAAGAGCCTTATTGCTTTCTTATACACATTTAGCTCTATACTTGTTCCTCTCTATGCATCATGTCTACATAATACACTTTAGTTGGGAACATGCATTCATTTCATTTCTTTTTAAAATTTTGTGGTACTCTGAAAAAACAAAAAAAAGGTAAAAATTTTAAATGGGTCACACTGGTTTGATGTGTTAACCCACGCATTTCACCTAGATGTCCAGCTATGTCTAGGCTATGAATTGATTTCTATAGCTAAAAGTCAATTTGCACTGGATAAACAAGTAAGAAAATTATCACAAAACTTCATTTTATTAAGATGCAGGTTTGGAAAAGTGGAGATGTTGCCCATAGCAACAATCGGATTTTAGCTGACATTGCCTATAGCAGCCAATTAGATTCTAGCTCTCACTTTCTTTTTACATAATAGAGAATGTCAGCTAAAATCTGATTGGTTGCTATGGGCAACATCTCCACTTTTCCAAACCCGCAGCTTAGTAAATCTGGACCTAAGAGTTCTATAGTGGAAGGAGCAGTGTCCCGGCAGAGAGGAATGGAGGCAGCAAGAAAAAACTGACAGAGAGTTATATAGTGGAAGGAACAGGGTCTCCAGCAGCACAGAAACATTTCCAATAAAATTTCTTCACCCAATGTATTTATTCATAAAACCATAATTCATAGCACGCATCAAATTTATTTAAAGTGACCCAAGATTTCTACATGAAGATTTATCAATCTATATGTAACAAGCATAATAAAACAAGGTTATAATTCACACATGAGCTAAAGAATACATACATCTTAACACTAGTACTTTGTGTGATTTTCATTAACAAAAAAGTATATCAAACATTAAATATTTTACAAAAAAAACTAAAATGTTCACTTGAATGGTATTTCCAGTCAATGGATGTCACAGGAATTTATGATTTTACGAAGGTTTCCTTGTTATAGGGCTGGATCCAGACTTAAGTAAATACTTGAAATTAGTTACAACTGGGCTAAACTATGTTGATTTCAGGGGGAGACAAGTTAATTGTATTCTTTGCATGCAGGGATATAGCTTTGAATTGCTTCCTGCACACAGATAGTGACCAGCGTTACTATCACACTATTATTAAGACTTGGGATAGACATCACCTCTCATCTCTAATACTGTTTGCAACAGATGAAATATGACTCCCCTGCAATCAACATGGTTTAGTCCAGGAGTAACTAATGTCAAGCACTTAAGTCTGGATCTAGCCCAATGTTAGTAATTGACAAATAAGCTGCTCTTCGGTTGTTTTACTATAGTTTAACATTGGTTTGTCGTGATACAATAACTTATTCACCAGCTTTAGCAGCCTATGTGATACAACGCCACAAATGCAGGAAGCATCGGGTGTGCCCTAAATAAGACAGCTGAGAGCAACATATTTTGACATCCGGCAAGTGATAACAAAGGTTTAAGATCCGCCAAGCAGCAAGAAGGATTGATATCACATAATCAACTACTACATTGAGTGTTCAGGACAATTGGTAAGTGTGAATATTTTTTGTGTTTTTTAAAACTGATCACATGATCTCTTAATTAAACTTTTATTTTGTGGTTGATTAATTATTAGTGTATTATTAGTGTATGACTCATCCTGTGAATGGGTGATGTCAGCTTTATTGTCTGAGCCAGCAGCTGCTAAATGGTAAATAAAGAAACCCTTAATAAATTACTAGTGTGCTGCAATCTAGCTTTCCTACAATAGTAATCTTTGCATTATAGATTAGTGCATATCACATGGAAATTTCATTATGTATACAAATCTTGAATATACAATAATTGAACTTTTAGTTCTATTAAGAATAGAACTAAAAGTTCAATTGTATATTCAAGATTTGTATACATAATGAATTTCCATGTGATATGCACTAGTCTATAATGCAAAGATTACTATTGTAGGAAAGCTAGATTGCAGCACACTAGTAATTTATTAAGGGTTTCTTTATTTACCATTTAGCAGCTGCTGGCTCAGACAATGAAGCTGACATTCACAGGATGAGTCATACACTTTGTAGGACAATGAATGGGTGACATCCGCTACATTGTCTGAACTCAATAGGAAGCCAGTAGCTGCTAATTGGTATAACCAAACTTTTAATAATATTTGAAGCTCTATTCATCTTTCCCCAACAGGTAAGCCTGTCGTGCTTGTAATTTCCCACCCTGTATAGCCGAATACTCCCTGCTTTTAAAAAAGGGTATAAATGAGCATTACTGTAAAATACACAATATGCAAACAACTTAATTACATTAGATATAAAATATCCAACTATTGTTTATAAGAAGGTTCAAGAAGCTTAATGAAAGCAAAAAAAAGATATATATATCTCAACTGTAAGCATAGGTAGCAATAGGCTTACACTTTAAAAGGATAATTGATGTAGCCTCACTATTAAGACTAACAGCCATAGTACCTCCATTATATTTGCTATGCAGCTACTGTATCTCCCATTTCTTCTAGTACTGTGTTCTGATTAGATAAGACTCACAGCCGTTGAGGACATCTCAATGTGTCAAGTCATATGAGGGCAGAGGAAGGAAGGCTACTGGTGTACTAGTTTGGGGTTTATATTTAATTTCTTCACTGTTCAGGTGTGCCCATTTGTTTTATTAAGCCACTCTTTGGTAGCCAAAGCAGCTATTAGCTTCGTTTGACAGTGGGTGGTTGGAACTGAATGGTGCAATTTGCTGTGAATCTCAAATTTAATCATAGTACATGGCAGATGCAGCGCATTTTACCACCTAACGCACTTTACCAAATTTCCAACACCTAGATTGTCATCTGCATTTTCTTCTATTAAAACCACACTGTTGACTCACTATTATTATATGGATGAAAATATAGGATAATTCTAATCCAGTTTTTGCAACAAATATATGTTTGTATAAATGTGTCCTGTTATAATGTATTATTCTCCTAAAATTAAAGCTCGTCTTCGCCTCCCGCCACGTGATGATCGCGAGGGTCCGCCTCTCACTATGTCTCTCATAGGACTGTGTTGTTCCTCGCTGCTCTCCTCTGAGCTGGAGCTCACCGAATGTGTGCCCATCGTCCGCTCCGGCTTCTCCTCAGCGTCTCCGTATCGGCACAGCGCCTGCTCTTCCTCCTGGCACCGCCTCCTGTTCAGTGCCCTCAGGCTGGCGTTGAATGGAGCCGCAGCCATGCACTCTGCCGCTGCTTTGTCACAAGCGCAGAGTAACTTGTCACAGATGCTCCACCCTATACCTGTGTGAAAGAAGGAGGATAATACGGCCGGGAACACGGTCAATATTTATGCAGCAAATGTTTTGTGCTAAATAGAAATAAGGATTTTCCAGGTGTTAAAATGGGTTTTGGGCCCCCACTAAGTACGGCCCTATATTGATTGCTTATGCCTCAATGAGGCAGCACTGAACAAGGTGCTCCGAAAGGTAAGGTTATCAACTACCCCAACTCTTCCCCTAATTCTAACTCTAACCCTCCCCTTCCATGAATCTAACCCTAACCTTCCCTTCCTTGCAGCCTGACCCTAATCCTCTCTTCCCCGCAGCCTGACCCTAATCCTCCTTTCTTTGTAGCCTAACCCTAAGACCCCCCTCCCTGTAGTTTAACCCTAACCCTCCCTTCCTAAGAGCCTAACCCTAACCCCCCTAACACGAAAAGTCCCCGGAGAGGTTACTCGCCTCTCCGGAGCTGTCAAGGGCGGGTTCAGCGGCGCACTCACCCATTCATAAAAAAATAATTCTAAAACAGCCCCCTATTCGAAATAGAGACAGCCGAAAAGTAACTTTCGGCTGTCTCTATTTCTGAAAGGAGGCCATCGTTGCGGGGACTGCAACTGGTTAAAATGTAACAGCTAAAACTAAATGAAAGGTTTATTTGGTCATATTGAGGCCTAGATATACGATGTAATATTTTCTAAGGCTGTGAGCCACATCAATGTCTCTTAATTAACTATTTAAACATTCGAGGCCGGGTCCAGACTTCCAATTTCATGGAAATGGATCCATGAGCATAGGGAGAGGAATTCGTATCAAAAGGAGAGTAGTGATGTCACTTTATAGGTCATTGGTGCGGCCTCACCTGGAATACTGGGGTCAGTTCTGGAGCCATATCTCCAGAAGGACATAAATACATTAGAGACCAAAAGAAGAAGAGCAACTAAAATGGTGCCCGGCCTGTGTCACACACCATACAGAGACACTAGAGGAAGTAACATGTATAGCCTGTGTCACACACCATACAGAGACACAAAGCTTAGAGCAGAGAAGAGCAACTAAAATGGTGCATGGCCTGTGTCACACACCATACAGAGAGACTAGAAGAAGTAACATGTATAACTTGGAGCAGAGGAGGGACAGGGGGGGGATATGATAGCAGTTTTTACATATATCAAGAGTAGTGACCAGGTACAAACGACAGAGGGGGCTATGATAGAATTGGTTTAACCAGGTACAGGATGTAGAGGGAGGGGATATGATAGATGGGGTATATCCAGGTACAGGAGGGGGCATTTTTCAAAGGAGGAGATGTATTCGACACGAGGGTATGTGTATAAACTGGAAGTTTTAGAGGAAATCTGTTGAGAAATTACTGAAAAGTGGAATAACCTCCCATAGGAGGTGTTAGAACAATTTAAATGTGCCTGGGATAAATATAGGGAAATCTTAAGCTAAACTGAGGGTCAAATAGGGTCTAGGGTTAGTGTAGCTTCCAAAACAAAACTGGGCACAAGTGGCTCTTATTTGCCGTCACTTTCTAGTCTATACGCAGTCCTGGATGTGTAGACAGAGAGAGGGAGCGCCCCCTTGTGATTGCTGTCCGCCTCTGTCAGTAGTGTCATTGCACCTTAAAATGGTTGGGGCAGATTGTGTTGTGATTGGTTAGCATGACTTTGCAAGCAGCTCTGAACATATACAGGCTGCCAATCTATCTACGATGTGAGTGAAATGCGTAGAACTTGGAAATCTGGACCTGGGTGCTATCACAAATCACTGTTTAAAAGCTCTCTGGTCAACATAGATGCCCAACCACATATGGCTCCCAGAAGGTCATGTGATGGCAGAGGGGGACAGAGAAGGTGTCACAGTGTCCTCTTACATGTAGGTGTTCGGTCCACGCATTCCACCTCCGAGCGGACGTTGTTGTCTGGATTACAGCCTATTTTCTTCAAGTGTTCGATGCAGCATTGATGGGAGAAACAGCAGCTGCCAACAGGGAACAGAAATGTTTCATGTTTAAAGGGCCAGATCCAGACTAATTTACGCACGCTGCATGCATAAATCTTCGTAGCTCTGATCGTATGTAACTTGTACGTAACTCCGGACGGCAGGGCGTGACATTCCTACGCAAGACAAATATATGCATTGTGGGCGGAGGAAGGCATTTAAATTGTACAGTATAAGAGGGGTTAGACACTTATGTATGACAAGGGGATACGCAGGGAGAAGTTAAGGCAGGTTCGGAACACGTAAATCAGCTGCGAGGGGAGTGTCCGGGGGAGTAGTGTGTAACATGGGTACGCTTGTGTACGTAAAAAAGGACCTTAAGTCTGGATCAGACCCAAAATGTGTACATTAAGTTTTTTGCTTTTTTTTTTTGTTTGTGTGTTTTTGTTTGACATTGTCTTACAGGCAGATATTATACCAAATACAAGGTGCCAAGCCTAGAGAGTGCACCACCAAAGTGTCCTTCATGTACTATCGGTGATAATGACACTTCATGCAACTCATGTATCCAAACCGGAATTAGTCACTGTGTCTGATCCAGACCTGGGCATACACCTGATGGCATCTCGTATATCTGCGTTCTTCTGTACCGCACGTGCCCAGAACAAATGCGCAGGGAATAACCGGAATCCAGACACGAAAGTCACTGCTGCAATCATTTGAGCACTGAAGGGTGTTTCGCACAAGGGAAGAAGTGGAGGAGCGTAACCGAGGTACAATAAGGGGGCTCTCACGCAATTACACCCAATCCAGACCTGAAGTCTAGGCGTAATAAAATAAATGGTATAGGAGGAATGCTGCTTATGCCATATTTATATATACTTTTATGTTAAGGCTCTTACTTTTAGTAAATCCGCATTGTCAGTGACGCTCTCGCACAAATCGTAACTATCATTTCCACTATACATAGCTCCCAACATTAGCAAAACCAACAAGGGCACAAATAAGCCCTGCCCCTAGTCCCGCCCAATACCTGCCCCTGGTCCCACCCAAACTCCACCCACTTCATCATAAACCTCCCCTATTAATGCTGCCACGATAAAAACAACATTAACCCATATAGCTAGAATTTGGACAGTTGTGGGGTATGCATTGCAGTGTATTATTCTGCGCAGAGAATGTATATGGGAACATATCTGCTTTCTGATTGGATGCTCTTTGTACGTACACAACCTGCTGTACTTGCCTTGGGATTGTGTACATATCTAGACCCCATAGCGGCCTCCCGTTTGCGTGCAGATGTATGACCCCTTCCGTTAGGTACACAATACTCCGCTCCTGAGCTTCCAACTGTCACTCACCTGGTTTTAATGAATTAACTGAAGTTTGAAAAACATTTTGCTCTTCAACACAGGTGGTTACCATAGTAACTGATTGTTGGAAGCTCAGGGGCAGAGTATTTTGTACCTAATGGAATGGGTCGTGATGGGGGTCTGACATTCTCTAGTATGTAATTGGAAAGTGAGAGCTAGAAGCTCATTGGTTGCTATGGGCAACATCTCCATTCTTCCTTTTGTAAAGTTTAGTAAATCTAGCCAAACTAGTAAATCTAGTGTCGAAGCAAGGGATTTGTTCAGGGCCTAAGCCTGATTCCCTAAAACAATAATATTACCTTTATATTAGGGTTACCAACTCTCCCGGAATATCCGAGAGACTCCTGAAATTTGGGCAGTTCTTCCGGTATCCTGGGAGAGTCATCAAAGCTCCCGCAAAACCAACCAGCCATCACTATCTACTGTAATCCTTAGCGTTTCTAGTTATGGACAGGGTTTGATGATGTCATCAAGCCCCGCCCATCCCCTGGAACACTAGAGGTTACATGAGTGATTGACAGGGGGTGGGCCTTAACGCAAATTGCTTCATTAAGTCCCACCCCTTTCAGAAATCTACGGCTTCCCTCTGGGTTTTCCCGGAAGGAAGCTTTAAAAAGTCGACAACCCTGCCTTATATACTTGATCTCTTACTGGTCACTTTACATGAATGGGGTTTAATCGTCAGCCCACCTGTCCAGCACATCTCTGGGGTTCCCTTTACCATCGTGACCACAGTAACAGCCGTAAGCTTCAAACTCCTCTGGGCAGCGTCCCGTCAGGCAGTACAGCATCTCCCCAAGGAGCGGCAGCTCACTCTCTACATTCCCATCGTCTTTCAGCCGCTGGAAGTGGAACCTGTCACAGACTTATTGACGCAGAAACATTTATGTCATTGTTTTACTCACCCTCCTACACACAGGACATGCAGACATTCTAGCAATAGTATCAATACCACTGTATAGGTCATTGGTGCTGACTCATGGAATACTGGGGTCAGTCCTGGAGGCTGTATTTCCAGAAGGACATAAACACATTAGAGACTGTGCAGAGAAGAGCAACTAAAATGGTGCATGTGTGGTACCCCTGGGGATTGCAGGGAGTGGAGAGCACGTTCTGACTGGTGACAATGTTGTTGCTCTCACGCCTTCGTGGGATTATGCAGTTAGCATAGTTCTCGTGCTCAGAGTTGAGTACATGGTGGCGTAAGAGATGTTGCTAGGCTACAGTCAGCTGGTGGAGGCACGTTGTTTAACGCGAGGGTGGACTTCTGGAAGGATCTATGAAAAGTGTGATGGGTAAGAAAACAGGGTTGAGAGTCAGCTGGTGGGAGCGGTTAGAGAGAGTTGGTAGCTGCGAGAGGAGAAGTGACGGTGGTGAAGTCGATACAGCAGAGTGTTGGTGGTGAAGTCATGGAGAGTGTCAGCGGAGATGGTACAGCAGAGTGTTGGTGGTGAAGGGACGGAAAGTGTCAGTGAAGTTATGCAGCACAGTGGCTGTGGGGAATTGACGGATACAGTAACAGTGAAGTCAATACACCAGAGTGTTGGTGGTAAAGTAACGGGGAGCACAGTGCAGCAGGTGGCTGAGTAGAGAGGAGTGACATTGGAGTGGGTAAAGGAGAGTGACGGTGGCTGAGCAGAGAGGAGTGACGTTGGAGAAGGTAAAGGGGAGTGTTGGTGGCTGAGTAGAGAGGAGTGACATTGGAGTGGGTAAAGGAGAGTGACGGTGGCTGAGTAGAGAGGAGTGACATTGGAGTGGGTAAAGGAGAGTGATGGTGGCTGAGCAGAGAGGAGTGACATTGGAGCTGGTAAAGGGGAGAGTCAGTGACTGAGTAGAGAGGAGTGACATTGGAGCAGGTAAAAGGGAGTGTCGGTGGCTGAGTAGAGAGGAGTGACATTGGAGCAGGTAAAGGAGAGTAATGGTGGCTGAGTAGAGAGGAGTGACATTGGAGCAGGTAAAGGGGAGTGACGGTGGCTGAGTAGAGAGGAGTGACATTGGAGCAGATAAAGGGGAGAGTCGGCGGCTGAGTAGAGAGGAGTGACATTGGAGCGGGGAAAGGGGAGGGTCGGTGGCTGAGTAGAGAGGAGTGACATTGGAGTGGGTATGATACAAGCGATATAGCTGAGTAGAGAGGAGTGACATTGGAGCAGGTAAAGGGGAGTCGGGTAAGTGTAGGTGGCTGAGTAGAGAGGAGTGACATTGGAGCGGGTAAAGAGGAGTGACATTGGAGCGGGTAAAGGGGAGTGTTGTGGCTGAGTAGAGAGGAGTGACATTGGAGTGGAGAGGGGGGAGGGTGGTGGCTGAGTAGAGAGGAGTGACATTGGAGTGGGTAAAGGGGAGTGGCGGTGGCTGAGTAGAGAGGAGTGACATTGGAGTGGGTAAAGGGGAGTGTCGGTGGCTGAGTAGAGAGGAGTGAAGTGA
>WWET01000426.1:4854-18110 GCA_011038615.1 Limnodynastes dumerilii
TGGCCGCTGCTCATTACTACTAGGAATGTCCAGGGCCATGCTGGATAGGCGCGGGACATCCCCCCGCTCCCCACTATACAGATTGGCAGTGTTTATGCAGGAGACTTTATGAACACTGCTAATCTGTATAGCGGGGAGCGGGGGGATGTCCGGCACCTATCGAGCATGGCGCCAGGAATCACCACATCCCCTCGCGGAGCAGGTCGCGCCGGCCCTGTTTCTAGGGTCTTAAATGACGGTATTAACAAAAATTGTACATATTGTCATGCAGCTGCGTGGCATGGTACTGTATTAATAACTTGAAGATTTAACATGGGCAACGCCAGATACTTTTGCTAGTAAGCAATAAAATCTATATTTTGACTTGATAAAAAATAGCTTAATTCTTAGATCAATAAAATCAATAAAATTTACTGAATACATTCATAAAACTTTGATAAATTTATGGATTAAAATACAACCAACCCCTTATTTATTATATTAAAGGCTAACGCTACTCCTTATTTTTAGAAATGATCGACAGGGTTATGGGCCAATGAACACGATGTCCCAGGAGTATTCTGGCCAGTGGCAATAGAAAGGTAAGCACAAGGCTAACGTTGCTCATTTCCAAAGGTAAGGAGGAATGGGCCAATGAGCGTGGTATCCCGGGAGTACGCTGGCCAGTGGCAGGAGAGGAGCGGCTGCAAATGGTGTGTGTGAGGAGTTAGTGCCATCCCTGAAACAATGAAAAGGAAGCAACTGTAATCTCAGAATAATTTTTTGCTGTAACTTTGACAGGCTTTTAACTAGTTATATAAATAATAGGTAGGTAACAAACAGTGGCTCACATTTCACTTATCTTTTTGGAAACACTAGCTAACAGCCAATATATTATCTCTCAATGTTTAGTTATTTTGATTATCACGAATTGTCAACATTGTGAAGATTTTAATATGAAAAGAGATTTTACATTTTAAATTATTTATTTTAAGTGTTAAAATGAATTATACCTTGTTATCCGATGTCTTTTTCTTTTTGTTTGTAATAGTTTTTTGTTACAAAATATGAAGAACCTACCAAGACATACAATACCCAACAAGAAAGGTTTAGGCATTAGAGATCCTAGAGGAGCCAGGGTGGCTGGACTTTATTAATAAAACCCTTCACGCATTGGCGGTTTATTAAATGACCTCCCTTCCACAATGTCATTCACTATTCTAGCATATATAGCTGTTTTCTAAGAATAGAAAAGTGAAGGTCATTCAGGTTGGGATATTTTGGGGTGGATGGTCACTGGAGGTACGTCCGCAAGCAAACAAGGAATCATATAGGTTATATCAGCTCTATTTGTGCTATTCTTGTATAGCCCATTAATTTGACGAGTTTTCTTTTGAATGGATATTGATGATTGACTTTATTGACCATTTAAAAAGATCGTTTCCAGCAAACCTGGTGCAACTGCAGGGATATCTTTGTGGCCTAAATTCAGAGAGCATGGAAACTGCAAGCAATCAGGATCGCATTACTCCAATGGTGACAGGTAAAATTGTTCCCTAATTCTCAGCTAAACACGCCCTTTCTATTAACCTCCATTAACCTTAACCCTCCATGTCCCATAGCCTAACCTTAACCTGTCGCAGCCCATCCCCATAGCCTGTTGCAGTCCAATTTAAGAATGGTTACTTATTTGAAATAGGGCTCCATTCCCAATAGGAATATTCATAATACGGACAGGCCTGGCAACTGCATCCCCATGGGTAAATCTGTTCAACTTGCTTCAATTATTGTCTAGAGCAGGGGATCTCAACCTTGTCCTCAAGCATCATTAACAGTCCATGTTTTGCAGGTCTCCCTACAAAACCTGTGGAGCTTTTAAAATGAACACCTCCAGCAAGGGATTTAAAAAAAACATGGACCATTAGTGGTACTTGAGGATGGGGTTGAGAACCCCTGGTCTAGAGAATCACACATAATTGTTAGATTATAGAATGAGTTCTGTAACTAGTTTGAAAGAATATTCAGCTCTACTAGTTCAGAGGGGATTCAGAGCTCTGTGAATCTTTCCTGATTTGAAGATAAGAACATTTATTGCCCACAATGGCTAAGAACTGTGCACATTTTTCACACATCACAGACTAAAGCAAAGCTGGCTAGCAGGCCACTTCTATACAGTGGGGACTCTCTGCAGGCTCCTGTATTATGACAAAATAAAGGAGTTTCAATTAATAATTCATTGACTTTGAAGCTAGAATGCCTTAACAGGAGTTCAAACAGCATGCAGAAATTCTGTCTAATGTGTCTATAAACAGAGGTATATCCGAATCAGCAGTTGAACAGCGTAAAATTTTAGATAAAAGATTTAAGCTCAAGCCTGCAAGATAAGGACGACTTTTTACAGCATTATTATTACCCTTTGATTCTGTTTCATTAAAATTGTACTTGAATTGTTACATGGGGCCTGATTCACAGATAAGCATGAAATACGTATGCACGGATTTGCAAAAATACGCACCTAAGTTGCAAGTCAACTCCCATGACACTCCCCTTGTTCTTATGGATCTTTACTTTCCGTGCGTATCTTTGTGTGGATTTTGCTAAAGCACATCCGTGCTTTGCAAAGCCACCACATTCAGCCCTACTTAAATGCCTTCACCTGCCCACTTTTTCTAACTTCCTACTTACTGAGCACTGGCCTTTCTTATGAGTCTCATGAGGCACCGAACTGAACTCTGTTCGTGATGGGTTTCTGGATGTCGCATGCTCATTTCACAAAAAATCGCCAAGATACACGCCATTCATATATTTAGGTATGTTATTGTGTGAATCAGGTCCCTTAGCAAATTGTATCATCATGCCGTTATTGTCTGGATGAGTTTTACATGCTTACATTACAGTAATAGAATATGCATCCAATTGGATACGCACCATATTAGTGTACATTTAACTCTTTTATGTGAAAGACTTGGTCAAAATCAAGGATATAGGGCTGGATTCAGACTTCTGTCCGTCTTCCGCATGTTTGGATGGAAGTTCGTTCGGCAGATGTTACACAGCAGATACATATGATAGGAAATCCGTCTGACATGGCAGGCATTCCCCTCCGCTCACCAAAAGAAGGTGGGCAGGGGGGAGATGTTAAATGCGTTCTTCGTGGATCAATGGACATACAAACTGCTGATCCACACAACACTGTTAAGGCGAGTTCACTCTCCTTTTTAATGTGGACAGACAGGCCTCAAACAAACATAGAAAGTTACAGCAGATAAGAGCCATATGGCCCATCCATTCTGCCCAGTTGTTTATTCAATACTATACTGACCTAGATTTTATTTTACCCTTAATTTAGTTTGAGATTTAGGATATCCTTATATTTATCCCAAGTATGTTTAAACTGTTCTACTGTGTTAGCCTCAACTACCTCAGATGGGAGGTTATTCCACTTATCTATCACCCTTTCAGTGAAGCCATTTTTCCACACATTTCCTCTGAATCTACCACCCTCCAGTTTATATTCATGCCCTTGTTTTCTATTACAACGCTTCCTTTGAAAAATGCCACTCTCCTCTAGCCAGTCACAACGCTTGATATATTTGAAAGCTGCTATCATGTCCCCCCTCTCTCTTCTCTGTTCCAAGCTAGACATGTTTAGTTCCTCTAGCCTTTCTTGGTATGTTTTGTGACACAGGCCATGGATCATTTTAATTGCTTTTCTTTGCACAGTCTCAGTGGCGCACCAAGGGGGGGTTTCTGGTTGCCCAGAAACCCCCCAGATTGAAAATTGAATAAAAAATATGTTGAAAAAAAAAAAGCAAAATTCAAAAAAGGGGGCGTGGCATGGGTGCCGTAAAAGGGGTGTGGCCTAGCGGACATGTGGGGTAGACTGTCATGGAGGATTATGGTCCTGTCCTGTGCTGCAATAGGAAAGCAGGTGAGGATGGTAAATGTAAGCTCTGGTCCATTGTGTTCCACTAATGAATTGTATACTTCTATTGCTATTAGATCTGTTCCTGCAATATAAAATTACTATTTTAATGTGTTAAAGAAGTATATTATAAATTATTTTGAAATATCAAAATCAGGACTTGTTACAGCCAATAACAATGCAATTCCTTAATATAGATTTATTTTATTTTTATTATTTTTAAATCTACATGATAAACTTCCTGCTTTCACAAAGAACGTTAATGGACGTCTTAGATATTTTGGCAGTCAGATAGTACGACCATATCATCAGTATTATCATTTTACATATGTTTCTTTAACATAATATTAATTAGCTCTTTACAATTTTAGTACTTTAACCTCTGCCGCATTACAGTCTAATTCCCTAACACACACGCTCACAGTGGGGGCAGGGCGGGAACAGAGCTTGTCCCGTTTTCGGGCTCCAAAATGTTGGGAGATATGCTAATATACCCCACATGTATTACACATATTGGAAACCCCCCTTTCAAAATCCTGCATTTGCCACTGAGTCTCTAATGTATTTATGTCTTTCTGGAGACATGGCCTCCAGAACTGAACACAGTATTCTAGGTGAGGTCGTACTAACAATCTATAAAGGGGCATCACTACTTCCCTCTTTCTGCTACTAATTCCTCTCCCTATGCAACACACGGAGGTCTGCAGGGGCGGATTGGGAAATGAAAGTGGCCCTGTAAAAAAAATCTTAAAGTGGCCTCGGGGGCGGGACCAAATCAACTATAGGTGGGGCCAACACAAAGTGGGCGGGATTACCAATTATTGATACCCATATTGGTGGTAGACAAGGCTAATCCAACATGTAATTATAGACAAAGTCATATTAACGCAAGCCATTTGCACAAATAAAAGGCTATTAAGCATTTTGCTGCACCCTAAATATTTAGGGCTGGAGTCATAATCCGGGATATAACGATAATAGCTTATACGCATGCGTGGTTACGTAGATTGCATATATGCTGTATTAAAGACCACATATAACATATAACAAAATGATACATAGATTACGTAAAATAGTTACCACGCATGCGCAGTAGCTATTATCGTTATATCCCGGACGCATGTTCAATAGAGATATTTGATCCTTTGCACTCACGGAATGAATAAATTATTATAATGCTATTCTATATACTTAAAGCTATACCAGAAATGTAAATTCCACATACTGCAATACAGTCTTCCCCTTCTGGAAAGCCCTATACTAAATATGAACGTGTGCCCACCAATCATTATGACTCAGTTTATAGTGCGGCACTATAAAAAACATGGGCACTATAAACGGAGTCATAATGATTGCTGGGCACACAATGGGCATGAATAAAAACATGGGCACTATAAACGGAGTCATAATGATTGCTGGGCACACAATGGGCATGAATAAAAACATGGGCACTATAAACGGAGTCATAATGATTGCTGGGCACACAATGGGCATGAATAAAAACATGGGCACTATAAACGGAGTCATAATGATTGCTGGGCACACAATGGGCATGAATAAAAACATGGGCACTATAAACGGAGTCATAATGATTGCTGGGCACACAATGGGCATGAATAAAAACATGGGCACTATAAACGGAGTCATAATGATTGCTGGGCACACAATGGGCATGAATAAAAACATGGGCACTATAAACGGAGTCATAATGATTGCTGGGCACACAATGGGCATGAATAAAAACATGGGCACTATAAACGGAGTCATAATGATTGCTGGGCACACAATGGGCATGAATAAAAACATGGGCACTATAAACGGAGTCATAATGATTGCTGGGCACACAATGGGCATGAATAAAAACATGGGCACTATAAACGGAGTCATAATGATTGCTGGGCACACAATGGGCATGAATAAAAACATGGGCACTATAAACGGAGTCATAATGATTGCTGGGCACACAATGGGCATGAATAAAAACATGGGCACTATAAACGGAGTCATAATGATTGCTGGGCACACAATGGGCATGAATAAAAACATGGGCACTATAAACGGAGTCATAATGATTGCTGGGCACACAATGGGCATGAATAAAAACATGGGCACTATAAACGGAGTCATAATGATTGCTGGGCACACAATGGGCATGAATAAAAACATGGGCACTATAAACGGAGTCATAATGATTGCTGGGCACACAATGGGCATGAATAAAAACATGGGCACTATAAACGGAGTCATAATGATTGCTGGGCACACAATGGGCATGAATAAAAACATGGGCACTATAAACGGAGTCATAATGATTGCTGGGCACACAATGGGCATGAATAAAAACATGGGCACTATAAACGGAGTCATAATGATTGCTGGGCACACAATGGGCATGAATAAAAACATGGGCACTATAAACGGAGTCATAATGATTGCTGGGCACACAATGGGCATGAATAAAAACATGGGCACTATAAACGGAGTCATAATGATTGCTGGGCACACAATGGGCATGAATAAAAACATGGGCACTATAAACGGAGTCATAATGATTGCTGGGCACACAATGGGCATGAATAAAAACATGGGCACTATAAACGGAGTCATAATGATTGCTGGGCACACAATGGGCATGAATAAAAACATGGGCACTATAAACGGAGTCATAATGATTGCTGGGCACACAATGGGCATGAATAAAAACATGGGCACTATAAACGGAGTCATAATGATTGCTGGGCACACAATGGGCATGAATAAAAACATGGGCACTATAAACGGAGTCATAATGATTGCTGGGCACACAATGGGCATGAATAAAAACATGGGCACTATAAACGGAGTCATAATGATTGCTGGGCACACAATGGGCATGAATAAAAACATGGGCACTATAAACGGAGTCATAATGATTGCTGGGCACACAATGGGCATGAATAAAAACATGGGCACTATAAACGGAGTCATAATGATTGCTGGGCACACAATGGGCATGAATAAAAACATGGGCACTATAAACGGAGTCATAATGATTGCTGGGCACACAATGGGCATGAATAAAAACATGGGCACTATAAACGGAGTCATAATGATTGCTGGGCACACAATGGGCATGAATAAAAACATGGGCACTATAAACGGAGTCATAATGATTGCTGGGCACACAATGGGCATGAATAAAAACATGGGCACTATAAACGGAGTCATAATGATTGCTGGGCACACAATGGGCATGAATAAAAACATGGGCACTATAAACGGAGTCATAATGATTGCTGGGCACACAATGGGCATGAATAAAAACATGGGCACTATAAACGGAGTCATAATGATTGCTGGGCACACAATGGGCATGAATAAAAACATGGGCACTATAAACGGAGTCATAATGATTGCTGGGCACACAATGGGCATGAATAAAAACATGGGCACTATAAACGGAGTCATAATGATTGCTGGGCACACAATGGGCATGAACGAGCGTACGTTCGCATTCGCCCGTCGTTGCGAATTTTCGTAGCGCTGGATCAGGCCCATTGTGCAGCAATTTTCTTAAAACATGAGATTCAGTTTTAATTCTACAGAATTTACAGGTTACAGAACTTCTCCCGGGCTGCAGCCACTCTCTGGAATAACCTTCCTTGCCAACTAAGACTATCCCCTACTCTCCAAATTTTAAAGCACTCCCTTAAAACTCACCTTTGCAGACAATCTTACCAAATTCCTCAACCTACATCCTAATATTCATATACCCTATTTACAACTTCTATGTTATCTGGATCTCATTTCATGATTAAAACAAACTTGGTCACTTTCTCTCCATATTGAAACTCAGTTCTGCTATTAACACTGCTGTGTGACTGGATCATACAGAAGCACTGTGCACTTTTACCATGCAAGCAGCCTGGTCCGTTGTGTGATAAATAGCACTTAACCTTATGTATCAATCCCCATTATCCTATAAAGTGTAAGCTTGTGGGCAAGGCCCTCTCACCTACCCAGTCTGTCTGTTACCACCCAGTCTTGTTATAATGATTATTAAAATTGTAAAGTGCTACGTAATCTGACGGCACAATATAAAAACCTGTCAATAAATACATAAATAAATAAATAACAGTATAACAGTGATACAGTTATTGTATAAATTTATTTTTTTTAAGATTGTTTTAGAATACAGGATTCCTTTACTATGTAAACACTTCATTTTATTGGAAGAAAAAAAAAACTTTTGTGGTCTCTTAGTAAATGATTTTCCTGATTTTCTTTCTTTTTAGTAGAGAATGAGTTACCACAAAATAACTTAGGTAGAGCCAGACGTGGCATGGATTGCTGTTTAAGCAGAATGTTAAATACCAACACAGACCATAGAACACAAGCACAGATTTCTTTGAAGAAAAAGGCAACTAGTCAGTGTTTCTGCAGCTGTCAGACTAATGAATGCAATACAGAGTAGGGTTATTACATCTACATGCCAGTTCATTTCCATAGGTAAACAAAAAGATGCTTTTTTCTCATTTAGGCATTTGCTTTATGTGATTATTTATTATAACAATTGTCGTGATTAGTTTCATTCTAATTCAGACTTCATACATTAGAATTTTATCATGTTTTTCAGTAATTATACTAAAATTATAACCACACTGTGAACCTGATTGTAGGTTATATACTTAGTAATAGGTAGGTTATATAGATTTTACAAAAAAATAAAGTGACTCAGTAAAGTGACAATAAAGTGACTCAGAAAAGGTCCATATTTGTTTATGGAACAAGTTAACAGTTGTGCAAAAGGATTGATAATTGAATACAAATGAACTTTTGGCTTTCTCTACATCGGAGTCCCACCGGAACCAACTTAGTGCTATATACTTTTGTGTTTGTGCATATTTGATCATTAGGAAGCATTGCTTTAGCTTGTCCCTGGAAAATCTACCTACCTAGTTTTCTGATGTAAACACCACAATTTCTTAACCCTTCTTGTTAATATCTCAGGGTTACCGATTTTTAAAAGCTTCCCTCCGGAAGATCCCGGAAGGAAGCCATAGATGCATGCAGGGGGCGGAGCTTAATGGTGCAATTTATGCAAATTGTGTCATTAAGCTTCCGTCCCTTGACTATCAATTACCCGTTTCGGGGTTTTATAGGGGCGCGGTGGGGCTTGATGACTCAATTTGTGTTATCAAGTCCTTCCCTGTCCCTAGCAACACTAGTAAACTAGTGTTGCCAGGCAGGAGGACAGGACTTGAGGCCGTGGTTTAATGGAAATCACGAGCCTCAAGTCCCTTGCGAGAGATTTGCCGGATCTCCCAGGATTTCAGTCAAGCCTCAATTATATCACAAATTAGTGAGAGAAAGATCAGTAGGGCTGTCATTGGAGAACATAAATGTTTCTGGGACATTGGTCAAGTTGTGACCACAAAACTGCTTTTTCTATGAACATGGTGATGCAAAATGTGTCCTACTTAAGTATAGGTGGAGGCCCTTGTTTCTGGCAAGCTCAGCCCATGTGTGTAGAAATAACTTACACTTCTTATAAGCATTATTTTGTAAAATGTAATTTAAACAATTTCATCCCTCAAAACAGAATCCTGCCTGGCATAGAAATATAAATAACCTCTGATGTCTTTAGTCGTAGTTACCATTTACATTGTCATAAGATCGACAATGATGCAGCTGACAGTGTCATTGTTCGATAGGTATACATAATAGATATATATATGTTGACAGGGGTACCAGGATCACTGCTATCTACTGTATGTTCAACTTGATACCATTCAATAAATTCCACAAATGTGAAATGTAGTATTATTTTGTCCCTCTGTCAGCCCTGTTCTTCGCTCCTTCCTGTGTCTTAGCAAGTCCTGCTTCCTCCACCCTGCCTGTGTTCTGCTTTCTATGTGCTTCTATGCAATCATGCTTTGTCTGTGTCCCTGTCCCATGTCTGTCTTACCCTAAACTCTCTCTATTCTGTTTGTGACCTGCTATTTGATCTCTCCACTCTGTGTTCTGCTTTTTACTCTATCTGTGTCCTGCATTCCGCTTACTCTGCTCTATCTGTGTTCTGCTTATTCCTGTGTCTTGCTCTGCACTCTCCCCGCTATTTTTGTCCTTCTTTCCGCTCTGCTTGTGTCCTGTGTTTCATTCTTTCTGTATCCTGCTTTCTGTTCCCCCCACTCTGACTGTGTCCTGCTCTGTTCTGTGTCTGTGTCTTGCTCTCTCTGTAATTTCATTGTCCTTCTTTCTGCTCCCTCTGCTCTGACCTCTGTGCACTGCTCTCAGTTTCCTTCATTCTGTTGTTTGTGTCCTGTTCTCTAAGCTCACTTCTATCCACTCCAGTCCTCTGTGTCCCGCTCTCCACTCCCTCTGCTTTGTCTGTGTACTGCTGTCTGCTCTCTCTGATCCTCCACTCTGTTTGTGTCTTGCTCTCCTCACCCTTCACTCTTTCTTCTGTGTCCTGCTCACCATTCCCTCCTTCTCTGTCTGTGCCCTGCTCTCTGCTCTTTCTGTGTCCTGCCTACAGCACTGCCTGTGTCTTGTACTGTCTTGTGTCAAGTATCCTGTTTCTCTGCTGTGTCTTACTCCATCCTGCACTTACCAACCACTACTACAGCTCTGTCACGCCATTCCAGTTTCATCATATGCAGGTAAGTAGTGAGCTACTTTTAGCAGGTAGGGTTAGTTTTATAGTTATGCTTTGGGTTGGGGTTAGGGTTACTGTAATATTGAACACAGGAAGTGTTGGCATTACTATATTCTATCTGACAGATGTTGCGATAAAGACATTGGGCCAAATCCAGATCTCTGTCTGACAATTACGTATACATAGTGCATAAGTTAGGTGTCTGGAAGGAAAGGGTGCAAGTGCGCGCCAGATATTGCATGCAATGTTGCGCAGATCTGCTACTGCACAGAATTTAGATCCACACGATAGGAGATCCATCCATCCCCCTCTGCCCACCAAAAGTACGCTGCAAGGTGGGCACGGGGGAGGGGATTGTAATTTTACAGTGTGAACTTGGTTTAAGGCTTATGCGAGGATCCATGGTCATACCACGGATCCGCACATCGGGCCGGATCCAGAACTGTGTCCGACAGGGGACTTATGCAAGCCATTTGCATAAGCCTCTGTTTTGGAACATCTGCGCATGTGCACCAGATGTTCCCGATAGCGTATGTACAAACGTATGTAACGAAGTTACATACATCAGTACTTAGTCTGAAGGGACTGACCCTTCAGTTACGATGGTCGTCTCCCCACCATATAGGGTCGGGGGCAAGGAAGCCCCGTTATAACCTAGTCGTAAAAGTTAATGGAGGAATCTGGACACGCAATTGTCCAGATTCCTACCGACAGCCGGTAGTGCAGGGGGCGTGCACTCCCCGATACAGGAGCAAAACTACGGACCAGGATCAGGACCTGGCCCATCATTCTTAAGGCTGCCTTATGACAGTGTCTCCAGAGAGGGGAGTGACACAGGGCGTTCCCCTCTTCTATGCTGTATACCAGACCCTCTCCCTCCTCCGGCATGTGTGGAAAGTGTGCTGGGGTCTGGATAAAGTTGACATGTAAACCTGCTGGCCATTAGTGCATGTAGTCTTTATAACTATCTGCATTCCATATCACACTTTATGTCTTCAATGAAAATATGCGCACTCCAGGGGATGTAGGCAACTTGTCACCAAAATCCAATGATTAAAAGCATCATGACACTGCTCTTCATTCTCATACAGTATCTATAAGAAAAATGCCTTCATCCTCTGGAAATTGTCATTCGTTTGATCTGATAATTGCTGAAATATCCATATTAATATTGATGGTAAGATAGCTACAATGATGCTTCCACTAATTCAAATAGCAGAACATATTCACACCTATTTATTAGGGTAGATTTATAACCTGATTGGCTTAAAGTTGTTTCACTGCATGTACTGAGCTAAGACAAAAAAAGTTATATGGATGCTAAAACACAGCTCCAATACTGCAAGCAATGAAAATATTTATAGTGTTTTATTAAAGTAATTAAAGAAGCACTTTTCCCCCTCAGTTTCCTATCTGCAGAATGTGCAAATTCTCCCTCTCAGGAGAGTATCCATTTTATATGGAATTTACCATGTGGAAACAGTTGTATTTTTATGCAAATTTAAATGTATTGTCTCAGTTAGTTCATCATGGAATATCCGAGCTAGTTGTTTCTACAATGGGTAGTGGATAATGAAAGATCACTATATGAACTTTGATCTTTTTCTGTATGTTTTTATGTTTCCCTTTAGAGATTTTCTAGGTATCACTGCAGCGGGGGCCATTGTAATGAATGCTGAAACAGAAATACTGCACTATTGTCACTTTCTAAATTTGAACATGATCACAGAAGAGCATGGTAACTCCACATTGCTAATGTGCAACATTCCCAGGGTGTGTGCTCAGTACTCCTGATGCACTAGGCTGTCCTTAACATCTCTACCATAGCTCAACACCATGGTATTGCTACATTGCTACAATATGCATATATGGCCGTATACACAGATCCGTTTTCACATGCAGTCACGTGCGTATTTTTAGGTACGTATTAACTGCGTTATGTAGAATATACGGACATTTGAATTGCACTTGGGGACATAAGTACGGAGGGGGCGGGGTTGAAATAAGTACCTGAAAAGTTAAATGTTACGTGAAAGAGGGGGGGGGGGGCATTTAAATGAGTCTTTGAGGGCGCAGTTACATAGAATCGCATGTACGGCATACATATATGCACGTATGTACACACGTAAGGTTAGAGGTGGTCTATGGAGGAGGCAGATGTGCCCGATCTATCCCTCGCCGTTACTACGCTCAAGTTAGTGTAGGTGGGCGGGGGGAGGTAGTTTAATGAGGGAGGGGTTTGCGGGCATATGCTCCTGTGTGAGCGTATCTTCCCTTGCTTAGCCCGGCTGAAGTTAGCGTAGCCTTCAGCCAGCATAAGCGAGGGAAAATACGCTCGCACAGGAGGAGTTTTGGGGAGAGTGCACGCTGGTACGCTATGCTTTACTAAGCACAGCGCATCGGCGTAGGTCTGGATCAGCCCTTTGAGGGCGCGGTTACAATGAATCGCACATACGGCATACATATATACGCACGTAGGTACACACGTAAAGTTAGAGGTGCGCTATGGAGGCATAAGTCTATGATTGCACGCCCGTGAGAGGGGAGTGTCATGGGTGTTGGTGGAAGTAAGCTTGCTATGTGCGTGCGTATAATTGCGTACTTTTGAACAAACGCTTCTGTGAATACGGCCCATACAGTAAATCTATTTCAGAGATCAGTGCATTGTACTGTACTGTATAAAAGAAGAAACTTCTGGCCTCTGTCTGGAGCGGT
>WWET01000426.1:25026-35153 GCA_011038615.1 Limnodynastes dumerilii
TATTTATTTTTTGCTTTTAAAAGGAGAGAATGCTAAATAGGCAATGAAAGAAGATAAACACCTGACTGCTGTGGCAGCATCAGCAAGCAGTATGGGTATTATAGTTTTAACTAGGATCAGGGTGGTTAGGTCATTAACGGGGTGGGATAAGGGGTGGGGGGTAGTGGGTGTATATAAACGTTAGGCAGTCATATTTCTTCCTTCTAGAAGATTTTTTCCCTCCCTCCCGCCCTTTATTTAGAGTTGTTTTGATAACATGTTTTTCTTTTCAGTTTGGACATTAGATTTGGCGGTATCGGTGGGGTTGGTCAGCATCATTTGGTGCTAGGTTCAGGTAAGGTTTGGTGTCAGGAAGACACACCCCTATGAGCTGAAGCAGAAAGCTAAGCCGGCTGGCTGGTTCCCGGATGCCTCCCCGGTTCTCCCCGGGGTGTGCTGTATGACAGGGGTGTGTTCTTATGTTGACCAATACCTCCAGAGCGCCGATAACAGGGGCTTCTTGTCCTCCATTTGGCAATCTGCCTCCTTTCAGCTGACTACCCACTGGCTATCTCTGTCACCCTCATACCTACAAATTAATAGTCCAATTTCATCATTAATAAATCTGTGCCCCCTTTAAATGCCACAAAGTTGTCCGTGTTTTTATTGGATGAATGCTTGTGTGAGTGCCACAGTCAGTCGTCAGTAGTTAAATATATATGCTAAATAATAAATATGCTAAATATAAGGATTTGGCACATTCCTAGCTGAGATCTTCTACATATTTTAAAAGTTGCTTAGCCCTAAGGGATATAAAGCCAACAGATGTTGTGTAGTTACTTTGGGCTTTCAGTGGTTAATTGTTTAAAGCAAGGTTAGTAGGATTGGGTTTGGGTTATAGGTATTCTATAGAGGGGTGTAGTGGAGTTACTTGAGCTGAGAACAGGCTATTTAGGGGGACAGGATACAGGAATCTAAACATCTTTGTTCAAAGATCCCTCATCCTTTTTCCAGATGTGTTCTCTTTGTGCTTCATTACTTGGTTATTTTTGTGTGTCTTCTGGATCTCCCTTTTTTTTGTCATAGTAAAGGAGTATGTGCTGAAAATAGCAGCCACTAGATGGCGACCACAAAGCGTTGCTGAGCTGTTGGTGGATGACGTCCTGAGGATTGGATCCTGGGTACCATTATTGTGAATAGACAGAGTTTCAAACTTAACTAGGCAGTTGGATCATTGCAGAGACAGCCCAAGGTCTGCTAGTACATACTATGCATGAAATATTTAACCACATCCCTCTACTTCCATACCCTTCCATTCAACACTATTCATAAATAACACTTTCATCACCAGAATTTGTTTTAGGATAATGAAATATTCTTTACACATGAGAGAAATATAAAAACGTCATGCTGCATTATGGAGGGGTAACATGAAGTCCTATAGTGGGGAAAATGCAGAGGCTTATTATTGAGGAATACAAAAACATTAAATAGAGGTTATATATTTAATGACTCAAGTTAAAGCTCTTTATTTCTCCTATAATAGGGGCATATTATGGGAATATTTTTAAAAGGAATAAAGACATTTACTATGGGTACAGGTTCTTTAAAGGGTGTAACTATGTGGAGGTTCATGCATGTTGTTGTTTTCTAGGTCATTTGGGCTGGAGCATATCTGGTTTGCAACCATTATATTTATATATAGCCAATATTATACACAATTCTGTCTCATTTCCATTGGTTAGTCATTAACTAGTTAAATACTGTGGCCTTAATTTAGTCTTTATATCTCTGTGTTTTTATTAGGGATTTTATGTGACCAGTTTGTTCAAATCATATAGCATCTGCTGTACACCCTTATATTTTTATAGACTATTGATGAGACCAATACATGATAAAACATATTTTTCTGCAGTTCAATGTTCTACATCAACACAAACCGCAAACATGATTCATATTCTAAAATACCAGGTAACCAAAGGGTTACTGTGTAAAAAAAAATATTGAGAGAGAATTCTCTTCTCTCTATAAGATTGCTTACTTTTATTGCTTTCTCCCATAGATAAAATCCTTACACATATTTATAAAATAAAACAGATTCTTTTGTTACACTAAACTGCAGTCGTTTTCCGTACATTCTAGAGAGCAATGTGTAAAGTAACCTAGTAACGCGTCTTGTTAACGAGCACTAAGCTTTAATTATATTAGCCATCATGTTGTGCCAGAAAGAGGAATACATAGGTTTAAGTGTCATTGAACTGCTCTGAACATGAAATGCTTCTTTCTGCATGGATAACAATCTAATTCTGGCTGACTTAGCTCACATAATCAATTTTTACTGTGAGACCATGATAATTGTTGTTAAAACATACATGTATGTTGCTGATAAGCCATCAATATAACAGCAGCAGGGACTAAACCTTGAGTGGTTAATTAATGTGACGCTTGATAGATTTCAGAGTCAGATCACCTTGTTGATGGCTTTTAAATGAGAACAGAAACTGTATTCATTAACAATCAGACTGTTTAATATGCCTGGATGTGTCACTGGAGAAATGCATATATTTTTTGTGAATGGTTATTCATTTGAGAAAACATAGCATGCGGAAGAATGGTTATTTCCCAAGATGGGTTAAGGGGGGCTTTAACTAAACTGCAAAAGGACTGGAGCCCAATGCTTACACCACTGTAGTGACATGGATCGGTGCCGCTGAACTAGAAACCGTATGCTGCACAGCATTTGTGAGAATGGTATAATAGGCCGCTTACAAAGAGAATGGTATGGCATTGTTTTATCAAACAGAGGTTTATAAAAAATGGAAACATATTATTCATGAGATTTTTTAAATTATACGCTTGCTCCATTCTCCCACAATGCATAAGGCCTTCCCTTCACAGATATGTTGACAGGTGAGTAGTTTCAACCATTTGTTGCAACCATGGTAACTGCCTGCATCAGTCACTACGCTGTCTCCAACACTGCTCCCACCAAGATAACTATGTATTTTAGGGAAATTAAATTATGGGCTGTATTCAGACAATATCATGATTTGAATTAATTATCCAACCTGTGATCAAAAACACGTAGCAGGCTAATTTATATGCATAAAAAACAAACTGACATATCTTACTAAGAATTTATTGCACACACAAATAAACATGCACACATACAGCAAATATGCAAACACAAAATAGGGGATATTTATTAGCATTTTATATACAAATAATTCTATTAGTTTCACTCTTCCCTGTACAACAGTGTATGAGCAGTTTATAATTAGTATGACTCTTTTCATATATATACCTCCCATCTGAGGTGGTTGAGGGTAACACAGTTGAACAGTTAAAACATTCTTTGGATAAATATAATCCTAAATCTCTAAACTGAGGGTAAATA
Organism: Limnodynastes dumerilii; assembly: GCA_011038615.1. NCBI lineage: Eukaryota > Metazoa > Chordata > Amphibia > Anura > Limnodynastidae > Limnodynastes > Limnodynastes dumerilii. Next base: position 28,403 of record WWET01000426.1, read on the forward strand.
GGGTCTAGGGTCAGTAAAGTTTTAAATAAACAACTGGGCAGACTGGATGGGCCATTTCGCTCTTATCTGCCATCATTTTCTGTGTTTCTAAGTTTCTATGTTATATATATACACTTCCCAAGACCCTAATTAATTATGCATGTGTTAGCCTCAACCACCTCAAATGGGAGACTATTCCACTTATCTATCACCCTTTAAGTGAAGTAATTTTTCCGCACATTTCCTCTGAATCTACCACCCTCCAGTTTATATTCCTGTCCTCGTGCTCTATTACACCTCTTCCTGAAAAATGCCACCCTCCTCTAGCCGGTCACAAGCCTTGATATATTTGAAAGCTGCTATCACGTCCCCCCTCTCCCTTCTCTGCTCCAAGCTATACATGTTTAGTTCCTCTAGCCTTTCTTGGTATATTCTGTGACACAGGCCATGGACTATTTTAGTTGCTCCTCTTCTGACACTGTATGGTGGTCACTAGGGTGCAGTGTGTTTTGTACAATGGTTACTAGAGTGTACTGTATATTGTATTGTAGTCACTAGGGTGCAGAGTGTATTTTATGGTGGTAACTAGGATGCAGTCTATATTGTGTGGAGATCATAAGAAGGCAGTCTTGATTGTATAGTCTTTATTGTGTGTCTATAAAATGCAGTCTTTGTTGTATGGGGGTCATTAGATGTAGTCTGTATTTAATATATAGTGGTAACTAGAAGTCTGCATTTTATAGAAGTCACTTGAATGCAGTAGGAATTGTATAGTGGAGGTTGGGACAATGGACCTGATCTAGACCTACGCTCACCCATGTTTTTACGCTTTGTGTAAGCGTAAAAGCGCCCTTTAGTACTCACTGCGCATGCGCACAGCCGATGTTACACAAAGAAACACTGAATGTATGGGCCTTGAGCGTACCAGCTTCGTAACAACGCATGAACATACAACACCCATAATTACGCTTCGAGGGTGGGGTGAGGCATTTAAATCGTACAGTATGGGCGTGCTAAGCGTTGCAACTATGCAAGGAGCTTATGGTTGCCCACGTTTAGGGTAGGGTTTGATTGGCATAAGACGGTTTAAATACGGACGACCGAGGGGAGTGCTACGTAGGTACGCTGGCGTAAATACGCTATGCACAAGGGCGTATTTTTTGTGTAGGTCTGGATCAGGCCCAATGTCTGTATTGTGACTAAGCTGTGCTTTTTGTTACAAAAATGTGTTTTGTGTTTTACAATTCTCACATGGATGCTGCAGTGTATGATGTTCACTAGTATTACATTTCAAAACAGTAGGGCACAAATTTATAGCTTGCAGAGGAAAGACCCTAGCACTAGCCCTGTACAGAAGCGTTAAGAGTGATAATATGGTATGAACACAGTAAAGACACAGGGTGGGGTGCCAAAAAATCTATAACACCCCTAATAGGGATTCTTAAAGACACACACTATCATATAGATGAAGAGACAGACAACAATTAACCATTGAAACATTTAGTTTAATAGCGTATCATTAAAACCAACAAATGGGGTTAATATTGAGAAACAGTATCAAGCATCATGATAACCAGTAAGGTTCAATATATCACATACCATATACTTATTAGTTTATGGTATGTGATATATTGAACCTTACTGGTTATCATGACGGACATGTGGTTAAGTATTATCATACTGGGATGGTCATGTGGTTAAGTATTATTATACCGGGACGGACATGTGGTTAAGTATTTTGGGACCTGAGGGGACGGAGGCTTATCTATTTAGGGACCTAAGTTGGCATGTACTATTATTAATAGGAACGGAGGGTACATATTTCTTTTATTAGGTGCATGAGGTTTTTTTTATTTATTTACACTGTAACGGACACAATATGCTGCCATTTATAACCTTGGGCACGGTATGACGTCAGAGGATGTCGTGCCCGAGGTTATAAATGTGTTCCCTGGCATGACATATGCCATTCGCTGGGAGAACACTGAAAAAAGAGGAGCGCGTCACCTACCCTAGCACAGCAGCCGTCCAGCTGATCAGCGCCCGTCAACATACAGGACAGAAGAACTGTGAGTACCATCTATATTTATATTGTGTTGTTTAGACTGTGAAAACTGTATTTTGTCTGTTTTTATTTATTTTTATTAAATCGTCATGCATTTTTATAAATGTTTTTTACACAGGACATATGTTTGGTAATGACATTAAGGGTCACAACCGAAGGAAACACCTAAGGGGGCCAGCTGTTTAAGTATTATTATACTGGGATGGACATGTGGTTAAGTATTATTATACTGGGATGGACATGTGGTTAAGTATTATTATACTGGGATGGTCATGTGGTTAAGTATTATTATACTGGGACGGACAGGTGGTTAAGTATTTTGGGACCTGAGGGGATGGAGGCTTATCTATTTAGGGGCCTAAGTGGGCATGTACTATTATTAATAGGAACGGAGGGCACATATTTCTTTTATTAGGTGCATGAGGATTTTTTTTATTTATTTACATTGTAACGGACACAATATGCTGCCACTGCATTACATGTGCATGATTTGACTTATAGTACTATAGGCAGCTGCATGCCAAGGGTGAAGTGCTTGCTGCGGCAGCCATTTATTTTTTTCAGGGCCAGGAACTCCAACGAGTTAAACTCCAGCGAGTTTCACATAAACTTGCTGGAGTTTAATCGCTACACATCGCTGGAGTTTATAAATCGCCACAGAAAATCGTGCCTTAGTAAATCCTGAGCTTTAGGGAAAAAAAATCACACCTCAACTCCAGTGATGTGGGGCGATTTTATGGGGGTGATTTAAATCGACCTTTGTAAATCTAGCCCCAGGAATGCAGGTTCACACGTTCGAGAACACAGGATTCCGAGCTACATGTATACAGGTGCACAGGTATGAGTCCACAAGGTTCAGATGTACAGCAACTCAGGATACAGTTACAAAGTACACGGTAAACAAAGTCCTTATTAAGCATTTCATCAGACCAATATATAATTATCTCCAATATTAGGAATACGATCCTCCTAATGCAATTTTAATTTTTATGCAGTGACACTCCCGGTCTAAAAAATGAATATTTTTGCAAGTTATATTTCATGGATGAGTGCTTAGTTTAATACCTGGGTAATGAAATGCATATGGAAAACAGTGCTATTCCCTAATTTCACACAGCTAAATGTGTTTTAGAAGTGAAAATGGAGCACAAGAGTTTAACCTCTGTCTAGCTAATAATGAAAAAAGAAGAGAACAAATGTACTGCACAAAACACCTTACATGAACAGCAATAAAAGAAAACTACAATTAAATGAAAAAGTTTGAGAAATACAGCATTTCTCTTTTCCTGTAGATTTTATTCCTGACTGAAGTGCAAATTATCCAATTTGTCAAGAGAAAAACGACCGGCATACTTTAGAATTGCTCATCAAATCACAGGGACCAGGAGGATCTAATCGTTAGCACAGAAATACCACCCCACATTATTATCAGAGAGAACATTGGGAAAAATCCCTCCAATGTGTATTTAAAAATATAATAAAGGTACAAGTCTTGAATGCTATGTTTCAATTTACAAGGTACAGTGTTATTGGAGATGGTTAAACGGTTTTTATTGTACTTTATTATTTTATTTTGAAAACGGTGAATATTATCCCTATTTAAACAATAGGAACACAAAGTAAAAGCATGTTAATTACAAGGGGCTGGATGCTGACCTACGGCTGACAGGGGACTTACGTAAGTCATTTGCGTAAGTCCCCAGTCACGGAACATCTACGCATGTGTGCGCCATGTTCCATGTGCGTATGTCTGTAAGCATGCATAAGGGGCAGATCCATCATTTACGATGGTCGTATCCCCGCCATGTTAATGTTGGGACGGGGAAGCCCCGTTACGACTAGATCTGCGGCTGTAAAAACTTAAGGTAGGAATCTGTACACGTAAGTGTCCAAATTTACTACCATCTGCAGGGAGTGCAGGGGGGTGCACTCCCTGCTACGTGTGCGTATGTACAGACCCCGGACTTAAAGCGAGCAGGGGTCTAGATCTGGGCCAATATTTATTACTCTCCTTTTTTTAAATTGAATGTTCTACAAAAGTACATTATTGCTTTCTCTTTAAAATGAATGGCGAACTCTACTGCTCCGTGCCTGTGACTGTGCTTGCTCAGAAAAAATGCACACGATTCTGGTGATCCAGACCCAAACGCAACTCACTGCTCTGAAAACAGGATAAACAGTGCAAATATTATGGAATAAATAAATGATGCCAATATCAGTCCACAACAATAAATATAAATCACATAAATGCAAGTAAAGGATATACAAGCCAAACGAGTATTGGAAATAAAGTACAATGTGATCACAGTTCAGATCAAAAACAATTAACAGACAAAAATAACCAGTAAATGTTCAAAATAGTGAATAAGAGTTTTATTGCAGAAATAGTGCAAATTCTGGATGGAAAAAGTAGGGTTTCTTTTACGTTATAAAAAAATATAGTGCAGTGCAAATAGTTACTGAGAAACTGAGAAAACTTTAGTGTAACCGGGGCTTGGTAAGAGCCATATCAACTGCAATGAATGAATATGAATGGAAAATGGATATCAGAAATTTGTGTATGCTCACAGTTTATAGGTTGTTAGATCTTTTAATGTCCTGAACGATGTGAACCAAAGAGAAGTCCGACAAATGTCTTAAGACATTAAGACATGTTGAATTCATTGTCACGTTTATGAAAGGGATTCACTACACATAATTGATTCCAGACCTGACTTTATTGAGGTCTCCCCTGTACATCTTTCCTTTTATTTTTTTACATTAATGTAAAATTCAGTCCTTTAAGGGTTGCCAAAAGAAACTGCGGGGTCTGGGACAGCATAACCCATGACACCATCGCTAAAAGACCAGCAGATCCTGGAGGCAACTCACTCTACCATGTTTGTGAGGTAGGAAGGAGAACTAGAAACAGACCGCAAAGGACCCTCCAGCATCTATGTTTCATAAGTCCAGGCTTTAGATTTAGGAGCTAACCAGGACACAGGGTGGTTCTTAGTGTCCAAGCCATGTAACACCTGCTAACGAGGAAGGTGTCAGAGGGCGCTTGTTCACTGTTGTGGCAAAGTAAGCATCAGGTGCCAGAAGAACTATGCATGGTTCTGCAGAGCTCTCCCGGATACATTCTCATCACTGTGTTTTTGGTGAAATATCTATATCTTGATACTAATTAATAAAGATGGGATAGCTCTATCAGAGACACTTCTCTGTTACCACAACTTTATGTTTTATGCTAGTGTTCTCTGACATTAGGATACATCAACATGACATGAAATGAACAGGAAGACTCTATACTAAACAAATATTTCAATTCCTGATAATGGATCAGATCCAGGACAAGTTCACTTTAAGTACAATCTCGTAATGATCTCGGTCGCACGTAACTTACTTGATATACGAGTACCAAACCTTACCTTACCTTTTCCTTGCGTAACTACATATTCCACATATGTGACATTCCTTGTCTAACCCGGCCCATACTGTACAGTAGAAATGCCTCCCACCTGCTGCAATGCGTATTTCCAGCTGTCATATGGATGACCCGCCCCTTCATTAATAGTTACGAGGAAGGCACGTACAACCAGAGTTACGTCTCCTAACATCTGCCGCGCGCAGTACATACAAAAAGTTGCAATTAAGCATAGAGCAAGCATAATTACGCTCTCGTACTGAACTCAGGATCTAAATCTTAGCTCATTTTTGTCAACATAATTTTAACAAAAACTCTGGTTAAACACAGTATAAAATCTTCCAGACTCAAAATATATTCTCAATTGTTCTGCAATTTTACATGAACCCACTTTTCATTAACTGGTCTACTTGATTGAAATTACTGTACTGCCCCTCATCTAAGACTGGTTGATACCAGCCAATGACTGCTGACATTAAACCAGACAATATTCTGCTTAGTAAGAATGTTTATCTTTGTAATTTAGGATCTTTTGTTTATTTAAGGTTTTTGCTTGTGCTCTGTCATTTCTAAAGGTTTGTGGTATCAGACATAAAATACATCAAGCAAAACATTGCTTTAAGCTTATTGTACTGAACATGCTGATCACAATCAAATGAAAAAAAGCTTATTCCCATGAAAATAGCGCTTCAAATGCCTGTAATAAAGTGATGAAAATGAAGTGCAAGACTAAGATCCACAAGCCATGTGTTGAATAACCCTGAGCAGGAACATTTGTCTTAATATCACATGTTGATGCTTTAACTGAGATTGGTGAACAGTCTTTGAATACGGCAATGCCTTTTATCCTGAAGGATACATAATGTTGTACAGCTGCTCAGTCTAAAGGGAAATAAAGTACCAGGTTTAATAAAGAGGATAGAGAAAAGACCTTGGAAGACCTGATCTCCTTTGATTTCTGCAATGTAATATCAACACAGAGTATGATACTTGTAATACAATTCTTTTTGTCAGTAAACAGACAACAGTCTAACTATGGTTGTGTGCAAGTCTTCTTATATGTAGTAACTTTAGTAACCAGTGAGATCTCACCGCACTAAAAAATATTATTTACTGCTCATTTGCTGTGTACAGAATATTCAGATGCTTTCTCTCCTGATTGAACATTTGTCTGTCAAACATAATCTAAATGCAAGAGCTGTTCTTGTAAAAATGAGACATTTTTAGGGTGACACAATTTTGGAGAAATATATATTAACACATGTATTTCTATCAAATTATCATATATATATCTATATCTA
>WWET01000426.1:35494-61120 GCA_011038615.1 Limnodynastes dumerilii
ACTGGACGTTACACAAACGGGTGATCTGGGAGACAGGTCTAAAACAGATTACTATAAAGACCAATACAGACAAGAACCAGTACCAAAATGAGGATGTGTGGAAACTGATCTAGGATTTACAGCAGACAGGAACTGGAGAGGATTGATACAGGTACTGGAAGAGCAGGGCTGGTGCAATTGCTGGCAGGCTCCATTCTTGAGAGCAGTGATGCTGCAACTCTCAGAGCTGCAAATACTTCTACAGAGACAGATAAGACCTTCATCCTAATCCTAAACTCAACCTTGCCCTAACCCTCCATTTCCCACAGTGTTGCTATCAACTTTCCCTTCAGCACTAACCCTAATCTGCCCTGTCTTGACCGGAGAAGTAGGGGCAGATAGACGTGTTTCCGCACCTATGGATCACACACACAAGTGTGAATCCGGTCCTCGATGTTCTGCTTTTTTACCGTCATCTGTGCTTCTTTTGGCTTAGGGAAGAAAGGGTAATAGTGAAAAAAATGTTTTTTATATTCAGTTAACTTAATACCAAATATACTACTGGTGTAGGAAAAATGTGTTGCATTTTAATAAAACTTCACTGCCAGGCCTTGTTGGAGATTGAGACATCCTCTTAGGAATGGCTACATTTAATAGTTATGTAAAAAAAACAATAACATATATATCCCACTCTATAACTCGCCTTGCTCCCACTCACACTGGCCACTTATTTCACACCATTTGAGCTCATACTGTAAGGTGCTGGAGTGATCGCAGATCCTCGTCCTTGTGTATATGAAGAAAAGCCTTTGCTGAACCTGTTTTAGAAAAGGCATGGTACTGTAAATCACTAATTCCAAGAACTAACTTTGCTAGATTAACTAGTACAAGCACACACATGCTGGTCATGCTCCTTGTGTATGAGTAAAAAGCTGCTGTAAGAGTTAAAGAACAGAAGCTGCATTAGTGTTACATGTGAATAGACTATCTCCAGTAGGATTATTTATTAGACTGTAATTATCAAGTTGCCAGGTATATTCTCTGAGATTCCCCAGGTCGAAGCAGCTAATTAACCTTTTTTAACACAAGCTAGGGATGTCATAATCAGTAATCAGGGACTATAGACACCTTCCATGTGTCACAAGAAATATAACTTAATATATTTTTTTCTTGTTAATTAACAAGGTCATGACTCAGTTCTAGCTAATAATTAGTCCATTTATACGGTGAAGATTCATTAGACATTTTGTTATCCTCAGGAATGCAGTGCAGTTGTTGCATTTCACTTCCATTTTGCAATTGTTTCATCACTACCTCCATTAGTAGCAATCCTCTAGAACAGCTATTTCTTTTCTATCAGTCATTTAAAACATCACTAAATCCCTGAAAAGCTAATGCAGGTATGAAACATAAATTTTGATAAGCTTGCGGTAATTTTTAATATAATTGTGTCATGTGATTTTCTGGTCATCCTAATATATTATCATATATATATATTTCCAGAATTTTGTACATACAGCGTTTTGGCTGATCTGGCGATAGGCTCTTGAAGACCTGCAATGTGGGGGAGCTAATAATGGTACACTAAGTATAAAACTTAATGGGTGATTAAAAGGCAAATTTAAAATAATCATATTTCATAAGAAGTAAAAGGAAATATTAACAATAAGATGCAATTCATGAATTCAGGACAGTGTATATAGATAGAAAATATATAAAAAGTAAAAATCATTAAAACTATATAAAAAATATGTAAACAAAACTGTCTGCTAACTGAGAAGGGACCACATTCTACATGGTATATTTATCTCCATAACAAGCAAAGGGTGATATACATCTGCCTTATTAATACATATTCATTACAAATACCAATAAATTAATTTCATCACTCTATACCTGGTCCCAAAATATCTCTATCTAATCACATGATATATAATAATCCACAAGAGAATAAATTAAAATGTTCACTAAAAGAAAGGGGACCCTATATACTACAAAGTATTTATAAATAAATATATAGGTATATACATATAGAATGTAAATAAAAAAAGGAAAGATGCATTAAATGAGGGTCTTACCGACACCCGTCAACCCTAACTCCCATTGCACATCTAGATGGAACACTATACATTTTATATATAAGAAATATACATAAGACCCCACTTATCATCTATAGGGTGACCAATGATCACATCATATAGCTGAGATCTATTTATATCCCACACTCTCTAAGGGCTATGGAGGAGGAAAGTGAAATGTATTAGTCATAAGGACTGTATATATTAAATAAAATCATAGATAAATATAGATACATATAAATAAATAAATATTGTGAATAAAGCTGAATGAAAGTCTCATCTAACCGTGATATTAAAAATAATAATATGTATATAGTAGAAGTTTAAACCTTCAAATTTCTACTATACACATATCATTATTTTTAATATCATGGTCACAGTAATGTAGCAGGAAAATAAAAAATTACTTATGTGCATGTTAAATTGAACATATTGTAACATACATTTAATTAAAAAAACATGTATTTCTGTGTCAAGCATTGCAGTATTCCCATTTTGTACACAATACAATGTAATTAAGTGTCAAAACACACCTGAGAAAATAGTGTCTTGACAGTGTTATTAATAAATGTGAAACTTGCATTTTCTGTTTAAATTGTGATAAAATACAAACACCTACACATCCATTATTAAGCACTTTAACTATCAAGCTGAAAGCTTCATTTCTGCAGTAGATTGAATGGAAATGACAATGAAGTAATTTAAACAGTTGGACACAATTTGATGTAACATAATGAATAAAGTAATGCTAGTTGGAGAACACAATACAAAACAGCCAATGACTATAAAGCGCGTCTGACATTTATCATCATCATCTTCCTCTAATCACCAACATCATCATTTTGCATCTCTCTTTTAATTCTCAAATTAGGGGTTCTATTTATTGAGATCCTTAAAAATAGGTGAACGATAGTGCTCCAGGCTTGCTTATCATCGCAGCGAGTCTGGACACTTCGTTTACCTAATTTATATATATATGTCTCAATCTTCTCTTTTCATTGGTATTTCAGTGGATCAAAGGGGGGCTACACTGAGCTGGCGTTAGGTTTACACTAGGTTTAAATAGAGCCCTAGATCAGGGTTGTCTCCTTTCTATTTCCAGGAGATCTCAGAGGAAAGAGATAGATGCCAATATGGGGGCGGAGTTTAATTATGCAATTTATGAAGCAATTTTATATGAAAATCGTGCCAAGTAACACTAGGGATTTCTGTAATGAGAGGCCTCTCATGCAGGAGATTTGTCTGCTTTCTTGGGACACTGGGAAAACTGCAAAAATTCTCGGGTCTCCCGGATTTTCCGGGAGAGTCAGCATCCCCGACATAGATGCACCTCCTACACATTCCTCCATGTCTTGCTAGGTCACATGTACAGGGGAAGATAAACTCACCTGTACACCCTATTAATATTTGTAGCATACTTAATTATACTTAATCACTCACATTTCAACTCTCCAAATATAAAGACATAGCTGAGTGGTGCAGGCATATCACAGCTTCTTCTTTGTCACATTACCAGGTTATACTCTATGCCTCTGGTCCTGTGTTTAGCATCTGCAGGTCTGAGTGTAAAGCGTGACAAGGTGAGTAAGGTGGTATTTAGAGCGTCACAATGTACAGCTAACCTAAACCTCAGTATAAGTAATGTAATATTAAATAAACACTACAGTCATGAAATCAGGATATACTATAAAAGTAAACACCATATAGACATATCTACATAGGATGCATATTAGTAACCTGATTGGCCAGGAATAGGTTTATATGACATTATGGGATCCAGACTTAAGTAAGTGCTTGCAATTAGTTCCTCCTGGGCTAAACCATGTTGATTGCTTACTGCACACAGATACTGACCAGCTTTACTATCACACTGTTATTTAGACTTGGGATAGGAAACATCATCTTTCAGCTCTAATACTGATGAAACAGATGAAATATGACTCCCCTGCCGTCAACATGGTTTAGCCCAGGAGCAACGAATTTCAAGCACTTACTTAAGTCTGGATCCAGCCCTATATGCTTAAAATAATATTTGAATAATTTTTCATAAAAAATATAATAGATATTGTTCTAGTACACTACAATGTAATCATTCGAAAAAAGAAAATGTATCAAAATATATTTTAAAAAATCCCTTACCAAATTATTTATATAAATGATATTATATAAAAACAATTACTAGCTCCATATAATGGACTGTATGCAGACTACTGGACATATAACATATACGGTGTTTAGCGTATTTTCCTACTGCACATGCTTAGTACATTTTTTACGTTATCTACGTATCTTTTCTTTACGTCTTTCAGATAGTCTGATAGTCTGCATACGGCCCCATATACCTAAACTGATAATTCAGAAAAACATAATAATATATAATAAGATGAAACATGAAAGTTAATATATGTGTGTTAAAAAATTAAAATTAAAAAGCTCTGTTAGGTTGATAGATAAATCCAGAAAATTTATATGCAAATGGCGCAGATCCTTGGTGAGTTTTAGATTCATATCATTAGATCATAACAGATTGATCTCTCCTTCCCAGATGACAAACAAATCATCTATAAATCTTATCCACATGTGATCTGTGTAACGGCTCTTTGTTTTGGAGAAGACACATTCACTTTCCCACCACCCAAGGTACAGGTTGACATACATTGGCGCACATGCCATGCCCATCATTGTACTTGAAGGTAGAATGTGTCATTAAGAGTGCAACAGTTTCTACTTAAAACAAAATGATAGCAGATCAAGAAGGAATTTGTTAAAATCACAGGCTTTCTTTTTATTCAAAAATATTCTATTGCATTAATCTCATGTGTGGGGTTTATAGGTGTATATAGTGATACAGAGGCACATTTTGGGATTTAGAGTAATGCACTCAATTTTACACAGTATATCAGAAATTTTTAATACTATATGTTTTAAATAGTTTAAGATACGCTTATGCACTCCAGTGATAAACCATCTTTTTTTTCTAAAAAGTATTTTCAAGTCTGATTTGGTTCTGGGACAGAAACATAGAAATATAGAAACATAGAAAGTGGCGGCAGATAAGAACCACATGGCCCATCCAGCCTGCCCAGTTGTTTATTTAAAACTATACTGACCCTAGACCCTATTTACCCTTAATTTAGTTTGAGATATAAGATATCCTTATATTTATCCCAAGCATGTTTAAACTGTTCTAATACTGTTGTATTAGCCTCAACCACTTGAGATAGGAGGCTATTCCACATATCTATCACCCTTTCAGTAAAGTCAAGCACATTTCCCCTGAATCTACTACCCTCCAGTTTATATGCATGCCCTTGTGTTCTATTACACCTCTTCCTCTGAAAAATGACACCCTCCTTTGTCAGTCACAACCCTTGATATATTTGAAAGCTGCTATCATATCCTCTCTCTCCCTTCTCTGCTCCAAGATACTCCCGTAGTATGAGGTAATATTGCTCCCTCATCTATTTCCACAGGATAGGGGCTAGAACGCTCCCATATACATCTGGAAGTTATTGGCTTTCATTGACTTTCATACTTATTAACCGCTGTTATCTATCTACAATTTCATCATGCCTCAGTGACTATTATCCTCACATGTTCTATTGGTTGCCTACTTTTGCGACTACATTGATTACTAATTTCATTAATGTCCAGTGACGATCATATCTCTATATCTTATTTGAAGAAAGTTACCTTATTTGAAGAAAGTTTTATGTGCTCTATAGAGTGATATTGATTTATTCAGAAAGTTTTTACTGTTTTTAATTATTTTATGTGAATAAATTTTGTAAAACCAGGTTCTTGCCGTTTGCTATGTATTTCATCTACACCAGCCATTAGGAATTTTATATTTATATATTTTCTTTTGTTTCTCTCCCTATGCAACCAAGCATCTGACTTGACTTTCTAATTGCTTTGTTACATTGCTTGGCTACCTTTAAGTCACATGAAATAATGACTCCTAGATCCCTTTCCTCCTCAGTAGTTTCTAATGGAATACCATTAATGATATACTGAGCTTTTAGGTTTTTGTGCCCAAAGTGCATGATTTTGCACTTTTTGGCATTAAACTGCAGTTAGAAAATGGGAGTAGGTGTTCTATATTGAACAAGAGGATTTATTCCTTCTGTAAATGTACAATAATTAAAAAATAAATAATAAACATAAATATTATAGGTAAAAGAACAATGGTTAAAAATAGTACAATAATGACTGATCGGTATGTGGGTAAGATTGAGCAATGGCACTAAATGCCAAATCACCTATAAAGATATTAAATAGCACTGGTCTAAGTACAGAACTCTGGGGTACTCCAATGGTTACCTTACCATCCACAGAAGGGATTCCATCTACTACAACCCTCTGTTGTCTATCCTGTAACAAAGATCGTATCCATGCAACTATCTTTAAGTCCAATCCCAAAGTTTCCAGCTTATTTAATAGTATGCAACGTGGCACAGTGTCAAAAACCGTACTAAAATCTAGATAAGATATGTCTACAGCTCCCCCTTTATCTAATACTTTACTTTACTGACCCAAAAAGGCTTTCAATAGAATAGAATGGGATTTCATCGAGGGGGTGCTGGAACATATGGGAATGGGGCAACCATGCCTCTTGAAGATTATGGCACCATATGCCTCTTTGTCCACTAGGAACCACATAAACGGTGGTCTCTGCCCCTCATTTTGCATTTCGCTTTCCTCCTACTCTTCATACTGTGCATGGAAGCATTGGCTTGTTCCATAAGCAAGCTAGCCTTGTTTCAGACGACATGCTCCTCACTATCACCAACCCAGTGGTCTCAAATTAAGTAGTCCTGACTGAACTTCACATTTTTGAGTAATTATCCAATTTTAAAATCAATGTGCATAAATCAATCGATACTGGTTTGCATTTGCCTGGGATCATACAACAAACTTTGAGAGATACTTTCCACTTTAAATGACACACAGACAGGCTCAAATACCTAGGAATAGTTCTAACAACAAACCCAGAAAATCTATACAGCGCCAACTCCCGCCTATCATCACCACAATAATCAAAGCTGTAATGTAAATGGATGATTAAACACTTCTCTTGGATGGGAAGGATAAACATTATTATAATAATTGGCTTCCCTAGGGTCCTCTTTCTCTGGCAGATATCTGTTTACGCAACTCCAGAAAGAATTGGGTAATTTCATCTGGCAAGGGTTCCCCACACACACAGTTTAAAAGTTAAAATTGACAGCTGTACTGATCTACAGTTTACTGGCACAAGACCACCTCCAAGCACTACTTCTTGAAATTTTTATTTCTAACACTTCTACATTTTGGTGTTGCTCTGGTTTAACTGCATTGTTGTAAACTATAAGCATTATACTCAAACATTTTTGTATTGTCCTTTTCTGAAAAATAAAGAATATCATTTTTAAAAAGCCATTTCCATTTGGACTATTGCAGGGAGCAAAACTCTTAATGGACCTTTAAACAAGATAATAATAATTTTATCTCATTTGTATTTTATGAGTGTTCTTAAATTGTGTTTTGAAAATAAGTGTTGCATATGTGTTAACAGATAAGATACCATTTATCTTATGTTTATTGTGCCTTATTATAGTATTGTGTACAATTAGGGTAGTAATCCTGCCAAAATACTATTCTATACCTCCTACAGAACACTGTGTATATAACAAAGTAGCTAAGATGCTATTCCATTAGTAAAATAAACTGAAATATTAGTTACATATTAGTTACATACATCTGCCCAAAGTTAGGTCATATATTGTGTTTTTAAATCAAGAGCTAACTTGTCTACAGTAATCCCTCAAAGTCTCCAAAACAGCTTTTGTACACCAATAATTTTATTTATAAATCTGATACAAATACAACTATTTTTGAGCTGGGTACTTGAGGTACATACAAATCAACATATTCAAGTATTAAAATCTTTTTTCATTTATTGGAGCACATCACTGTCCCCTAATCCAAACCTCGCCATAATTGCTTCTATGAGATACAAGAGCAGTGGGGGGGAGAGAGAGAGTGTGAGAGAGAGAGAGAGAGAAAGAGAGAGAGAAAGAGAGAAAGAGATAGATTCCTGATCTGCCTTAGTTTACAGTTGCAAGTTTATAATCTTATTACCAAATTTTGTCCGTATCCAGACCCCTGCTTTCCGTATACATGCGGGGGTCTGTCTATCCAAGAGAGAGGGGAATGCACGTCCCCTGTCACTCCTCTCTCTCATACGGGCTTTATGGCAAGGATAAGTAGGTAGTAGGGGGTTGGGCGCCAAGATACCCTCCAAGATGCTACCTATATACTCCTTGGGGTTTCCCAAAAATCCCCAAAAAATTAGAAATAAGGTGGGATGGTAGGAGTAGGAACGGTGCTTCAAAGGGTAGGAGTCTAGTGATAAAATAAATTCTTTAATGTGGTACCTTCATAAAATAATATCAACAGGTGATGATATATAGTAAGTACACATAGTATACACAAGCAATGATGCTACCAAAAGCACAAGAGCACAAAGGGTCTTTATGGCAGTGTAACATCTGGAGGGAGCAAGCACCCTCCAGTCAAATGACACCTTTCGATGCAATGATATGTTTATGTGTTTATGAAAGTCCAACATCTCAACAAATTATTGAGTGTTGGTGGACTTGAAAATTCTACCCCTCGACAGTGACTAATCCTTCTACTGTTCTACTCTACTCTTTACCCACCTTATTAATTGCAGATTGACAGGATCTTCCTTAGTCACGATCCTACTCTGAATCTCATAGATGCCCTGAACATGATGTGATCATGCCTCGATAGCAGTGGATATATTGTGGACCTAAACATCCACTGCATCTGTTGCCACCTGGTGACTAAATGAAACCCTTTTTTACGTGATCACCAATACTGTGTGCAGGTTTACGTCCCCTTAACCGAATACTTCTCATGCAACTTTATTCCAGACACCTCATTGATGACTTTGTGGAATGCCCATAAGGCCGTCATGTCATGTGAGACAATATTATAACTATTGCAGCTAAAACCAGATGCCTGGCAAAAGTAATGCAATTGACTAACTAAAATCTTAGTTAATAGGCTACAAGCTGTCCTTCCCTCCTTGATTCTTTACAACTAGATGGGATTTATCCCAGGTTTACAAGCCAGAGACAACGGTTCTATGAAAAAAGCTCACAGGAAAAAAGCCCACATATAGTGATTCTGCTATTCTATAAGTATAGGAATTCATTGAGATACAAAATTGGCCTATGTATGAAGTTTTGGGTTTTAATGCTATTGGACCTGATTTAGAAACTGAAAATAAGAGAGGAAAGTTACTCCTGGGTTAAACCATGTTGATTTCAGGGGGAGTCAAATTTCTTCTGTTGCAAACAGCATTATAGTTGAGGTGGTGTTTCCCAGCACAAAATAATAATAATAAGAGTAAAAGTAAATCTGTTCAGTATCTGTGTGCAGTAAGCAAAAGCAATGATATATCCCTGCATGCAAATAATACAATTAATTTGACTACCCCTGAAATCAACATGGTTTTGCCCAGGAGTAATTTTCCTCTCTTATTTTCTTATTTTCAATCTCTGAATCAGGTCCATAGAGTGTAAATGTTTGTATGGGAAATACATGAAATCAAAGTGAACATTTTTTTTTATAAACAAACTTTACTGAGAAAAACACAACATGGTTACACTTGTAATCATGCAGCGCTGCGTGTACAGTGTAAAAAAATAAAATAAAAAAAATCACAAGACATGCATTAACCCCTACATTGTAAAAATAAAGTATGCATGTAAAAAAAATATTTTCCTAACTAACAATGTCCCCTACATGAGTGCACTTACCTTCGGTGGTCATCTCTCCTAATTTAAGTGAAGTGTGTGCAATGTATCGTGTGTATAAAATAATAAAAAATATTTTTACACTCACCATTTGATATCCGCATCTTGAGAAGCCTTCAAATGTTCTTTTTCAGATGTCTTCTAGTCTTTTCTTGAAGCTTGGATCATCTTCTCCAGTTGACACGCAGCTGAAGATCTTCTGTACTCCATCGCGGCATCTTCTTATGACGATCAGGTCACTAGGGGGCGCTGTTTTTATACTACAGGTGACGTCAGAAACAGTAAAGGACCAATGTAACTGACGTTATCTCCTGAGATTGAAAAAAAATCGCGTATTAATGAATTTGAATATTTTTTTAAAAAATCACGCCAATATGGCCGCGATGGCCCGCAATGCAAAATCGCAGGTCAAAATCGTTTTTGATGAATGAGGCCCCATGTATGAGCATGTTTTAAGCTGTCAGCCTCTTGCAGCTTCTGTGAGACAGTGGCCCTGCCCAGCTCCTCCCCCAGTCTTACTTTTGTAGCACCCCTGCTGTGCAAGATTGGGGATTACAGGGCAGAGCGAGGGCTATAGTTGACAGGCAGCGCAAGGGGAGAGAGGGCCTGCTGCTAGACAACAGAAAGCTGAAGGAGGTGCTAAGAGTCGAGGAAAACATCGGTGGTGTTTGGAAAGTCCAGAGAAAGTGTTGTTGGACTGGGAGAATATCGGAGATATCGGGGAAGTGACAAAGGAGGTGTTAAGAGACACAGGAGGTAGCAGAACAACTAAAGAGAGTATTGAAAGTGCTGAGGAATATTTTAAGAAATACTGAAAAACGTGTCAAGTGTGTTAATACCAAGCATTGGCATAGACTATTTCTTAATCAGAACTGCTATAGTGTTCCTATCATTTTGGTTACTTGTAAACATAATTGATTCATTTCGAAGTAGGAAGTTCAACTACTATAAGTAATGTTAACAAACATTATTGCGTATAGTTATTAGTGTAAAGTTAATCATCATCAGAGTGTTTGGTCATCTTGATAGGACAGAAAATTGCTACTATTGTTATAGCTGTTTTACATGCACTGTTCTGAAAGCATTTCATGTGTTACATTTGTGAAAATTGCTACTACTAATTGTATCTGTTTTACATGCACTTTTTCAGCTTTTTTTCAATTGTAACTACTATTCATGCTCTGTTTGTTGATTCAGATTAAGTTTTCTGCTAATCCTTAACTGAATTTAGTAACTAAAGATCAAATATTTATTAAAACTAAAATTCATTTTATTAAACACTGGTGAAAAGTGATTCTGAGTTTTCTTACATTGTTTACACCTCTCTGCAATCCACTATCAATAAACCTGTAACCCATATCATCACCTGGTTACCACACAAGGAGAGGCTGCTACTCTCGCTCATACGGCGTTATACTCTGAGGAACATACCTCATCATTTTTGCGCTGTCCACGTGATAGGTTAATTGTATGTAAGGGCAGAAGCCAGCATTTACTGTACAATTTACATATACCACCTCCCCCAGAGCAGAAGTGCCTCTATTTCTAGATCTGGGCCACCCCACCAGTGGAATATTTATTAGAATCTCGTCTTGGTACACTCTGGTACAATCGCATGTGCCGAAGTACCAAAAGAGGATGTGATTGCGTTCAACCCATTCAGATATGAAAGCAATGACATACCTGACAGAGATGCTGAACTGAGTTCACAAATGAAATTTCTCTCTTTAGTACATTAAAGAAGTTCCCAGTTTTAAAACACTTGAATCTGAAAACTTACACTAGGCCCTGGGTGTAAGAAGTCTGGATGTGTGAGTGGAAGAGGTTAAAATAGATGACTGTCAGAAGAGTGCAGCCCAGCACTTGTCCAATCAGAATCTTTGGCTTGGGAATCCAATTACATAAAAAAACAGAAGTTTTGATTTGGTTTAGAATAAGTTTTAGATGTTTTCATTATAAATCTCGACGATAAATTCATATAACACATATTCACATACATAAAATCATATACAGCTTGTAACCACTTAATGTATGTAAATGTTTCTTTTTACTAAAACTGCGTATTTTCTCTATAGACGGAGTAATCAAGGAAAGATCGCCAAACTGCGAATGAATGTACAAAGTGTGTCATGTTTAGTATTGTAGGGTAGCTTAAATTATGATGAATATTGTTAGCTAGATGCTGTTAAGACCGCATGTCTGCGGCAGTAGCTAGCGCAATGCCTAGGTTAGTTTAATATTTTGTCTGAATGTGTGAAGGAAGTTACTTCGACCCCCCAAGGAGAAGAACAAAAGGATGACCAGGACCAATGGGAGACCATCTGAGGACAAAGACCAATGGAGAAGCGAACATCAGCAGAGGATTGAAATTGCTCCAATCAAGCAGGAGTTCGGCGGCTCCTTTCATCTGTGGACTTTAAATAGACTCTGATTTGGGACATTGATCTCTATTCCTTCATCTTCTTTTCCTGTGGGATGATTGGATTGACGTCTTGACCGCCTGGTGGATGCGCTGCGCTTGTTGCTGTTTGGACTCTGTGCCTTGTCGTTACCCTGTACTTCTGAGTAAATACGGTTTCGTAAGTTGAAACAATCTTTCGCATCTTTGCTATTTTTCGCAATTGCGGTCCGAACTTTCGGATCATAACGGGTAATTACGTACTGATCCAAGGGCAGTACTTTTGGGGTACATATTTCATACACGGTATTTAACACCTTAGTGAAGCCCCTCATAGAGTTTAAGTCTTTAGTGCAGCCCCATCATATAGATTCAGTCCTTAGTGTAGCCCTCATAGTTTAAGTCTTTAGTGCAGCCCCTCATGTCCTTAGTGCAGCCTTTCATATAGTTTAAGTCCTTAGTGCAGCCCCTCATAGAGTTTAAGTCTTTAGTGCAGCCCCTCATGTCCATAGTGCAGCCCCCTCATGTCTATAGTGCATCCCCCTTATGTCCATAGTGCAGCCCCCTCATGTCCATAGTGTAGCCCCTCATATTGTTAAGTCCTTAGTACAGCCCCCAATTGCAGCCAAATCAACTTATCCACTCCTTGGTCTCTCCTCGCTCACCTCCGCGGCGCGCTCTCTGCATTGTAAGTGACGCAGACGCAACCTTGGGGTCACGTCAGAGTCTTTACTCACCCACGCATCACCGCTGGCACCTGCTCCAACCTCCAAAGGAACAAAAAGCCTTGGGACTCTTTACTAATGTAAGTTTTGTAGGACTCATGTCCTAAGGCTCCGATTGTGCCCACATCAGCTGGGCGCCATCGGAACCTGAGGCACGAGCCCTACAAAACCCACGTTAGTTACGCCTCTGCTTAGGAGACCTGAAGCTGGGGGTGTGGTTATTTTGCATCTTTACTATTTGTGAATTGCTGTTACGGATCAGGGGCCAGATTTACTAAGGGGCGCTTTAAAACGCCTCTGCAAATCGCTTGACATCGCCTGTGTTGAGGAGCGACTTTGAGAATTAAATCTCAGCATTTACTAAAAGGCGAGTTTGCATGTCGATTTTGAAACCCTGGCGATGTGTTTACCGGCGATTTTAATCTCCGGAGATGGCAGCCTCCATCTCCAGCAATTTAAATCTCCGGAGATGGAGGCAATTTTTTTCACTGTAATGTTATAGGGATTTTTTTTTTTTATTCAAAATCGGTGATTAAGCAGCAACTGGGACTAATCTTTTCATTATTGGATTAGGCATTCTACAACCACAAATTTAAAATGATCAAAAAAAAACTCCTAAGGAGAGTCCTATCCTCTTAAGTAGAGAACACAGAATAGCAAAGAAATTGGAGGGTTTAAAAAAAAAAAGTTTTTAAATATATGAGTCAATAAACCGATATATACCATTAAGTAAATAGCTTGAAGGTTAGAGTCCCATTCTTTAAATATGTCCAATAAGTTCCTCAATGATGTGGTCTGCACCTCAGTCATCACAGTCCCCAAATCAATGATCTGAAGGGAAATATAAAAGAGGACATAAAAATACTTTGTCTCCAAACCACACATATGAGTATATGAATAAAAATACATTGCTCAATGATATTATATTACCTGTGTAAACATGACCCTGTACACATAATTAACAAAGTGTCTTATAAGACTTATATTCAGTGCATGTATCATAGCATTTGGGTATAAACATATGAATAAAATAAAATGAAATGAATTATATGTAAAGGGTCATGTTTAAACAGTTTATATAATAAACAGTCTCCATGGTCAGTGTATACAATATATTTAGAAAGCTTTCTTTTTTATTGTTGCTGCAATCCTGATTTGATCGGTATATATTTGTAGTTGTAGAATGCCTATGTGAGTGGCGATATAAAGTGCAGGCTGCACTCTAGAGGCAGCAAGCAGTGACGGCATGCAGTAGCAATTAAATGGCTTTTAGGTCTCCTAACATATGCAGCAAGAGTATGAACACCAACAAGAGATATCAATAATTTAATAAGCCATCAAGACATGTTATAATGCTTGGCTACATTGTAAAATAGACATGTGAGTCCTACATGATGAAAAAGGGTGTGGTTCCAGGTGAAAGGCCAAAGTGAAGGGAACAGAGTATTTAAGTAATGTGGAGGCTTCCTATAACTAGTAATGAACCCTTGCACGCTTTCCATACTTGTGGGGGTGATTAATCCCGCATGGAAGGGGGTAGTGAACTCCCCCTGACTCCCCCCCCTCTTGTGCAGACTTTATGGCAGATACACTGCCTTAATGCAAGTGTGCAAATCAGCATTCTCTCCGACTGCTGATCCACATGTAATTGCATAACCCAGCGAATACTGTATAATTCACATCTTCCCCCCGCCCACTTTGCGTACTTTTAGTGGATGGAAGGGGAAAATAGCCCAGTCGGGCAGAACTACTACCGGACTGAATTCTGTGCGACAGGATATACGCATGTATAACGAGCGCAACATCTATAGGGCGCATATGCCCTCCCCTCCATACAGCCCCCTTATGCAAAGGGGTTATATAAGATATTAGAAGAGTTACCAAAATGCTGGTGTTTTGCCCAAACATCATATAGTGGAATTTTATTCTTTAAATATAACCTAATAATGAAATATTATTAACTGGCTTGCAATTTCAATTATAATGTTTCTAAATAAGCTGAATTAGATTGCTGATTTTTCCAAAGAAATATCTATTGAATCTCTCTCCATGACACTTACGTCTTCCAAAGCCACAAGCAGCTCTTATTCCACTCTGCCAAGCTAGTCTCCATTATTCAGACTTTGTAAAGCAATATAAACACAGAGCAGAGAGGTTAACAAGCCATGGCTGAAAAATTGTATACTCAGCATTAAGCCCATATTGGCCCTTCTCAATAGGAAGTGAGTCTTCTAATCAGGGAAAAAGCTTTGTTTGAGATGAAATATTGCAAGCACATCATTTCCTGGTATTTTATTCTTTAGCCAACAGAACAACTTGGGATTAAAGCCTCAGGAGTTTAGTGACACCCCATCGCCTTTTGTGGAGAAGCTTTGAGAATTTTCGCAGCAGTGAACACCGCCATGTATCATAGTGAGAATAGCTTACATTTTACTGTATCTCTAAAGCTGATCACAAAGAGGTTAGACTGGTAAAGTTTTGGGGAACATAGGAGCTGTGATCATAGTCTGGCAGAGATCAAAGACAAATAATCTGAAGCAATCATCCGTCCTCTCTCTGCACTCACTGAACATTTCAAAGTCTTTTTAAAAGTATCAAATATAGTAGGTGGCAACATTGCAATGACAATGCTGTATTCCCACTACAGCCCACTACTGTATTAATATGAAGAGCTCTGCAACATAATCTGTGTAGGAGTATTGTGTGAAACGTCATACAGTGAAGCGTGGGTTAATGCTACCATAAAATGAAAATCATCCGATTTCCATCCTACTGTTATTCTTCTTCTGAATCTGGGGATTTATTGACACCCTGCTATTATGAATTTTCAGCTATTATCTCAGCATTGCACAATAAAAGGGTACAGCTACATTGGAATCTTTATATATTGTTTCATATATCCTAAATATCCATAAAAACTTATTTAAAACAATTACCCCTGTATTTGGCTAATGGTGTGAAAAATGTGTTATTTTAATCATTCAGTATAAAAACATCAACTTTATCCATTGTCATCTCTATCCATATATCCATAATAACACTTTGACACCTTTTGACAGAGGTGCTGGGATGTGTTTGAATATCCTTTTAGTGAATGTACATTGTAAGCGTTTCCTTTTAAGTGTGTTCTGATTGGAGATGAGTGCTGACCCTCATCTCTTGGTTTTTGGCTCTAATTCATATTTTGGTTTTAGCCCTGAATTGTTTTGGTTTTAAATCAACTCAGGTAAAATAATGTAATTTGTATGTATTTTTGCTCCTACAGTATTATTAACATCAATAACGTGTATTTCCAGACATTACCAATGAAACTGGATCTCCCCACAATAATATTTTTAAGTATTGGTTAAAGGCTGCAGTGGCTAAATTAAACAACAGAGCAACAGAATCAACATCAGGCAGTGTAAAAGAATAGAGTACATCTTTGAAACAGTATGGCACAGCCACAGGCAGGCAGGGTGGCAGTTGAATAAACTATACTACCTTATAGAATTTTTTAATTGATCAAAAAGAAAAAGACTAGTAGAAAAAGTGAAAGTAAATAAAGTAAGTTATTGGAAGCAAGGAAAAGGCCAATTGAATAAAAAATGAGTGATCATTTGATGGACGTGAAATTTTCTCTTATTACTTCAAACATAATTTCATCCCCTTATTCTCCAAAAAACCTATTGGCCACCACAGACCATGAAGCAGTCAGTCCATGTATGTGTTTCAAACCACGACAGTATATTGTAGGAGTTACTTCAAATAAAAGCTGTTTGCAATGTTTGAAAAAGAAAGGGAAAAAATAGATCATGTTATAATAGAAGAAAAAATTATCAAAATGAAAATCCCAGCCATGAATTGGAGGTTGAGTAACAGGCTAGTAGTAGTTACACCAATAGAGCCAGGGGGACAAAGCCCATAATGAAAAGTGATTCAAGAAATTGTCCTCGGGTTGGATATGCACAGTTTAACAAATCAAGCACTTCAGTGACAGGGATACTGTGGCTGAAGTGCTTGGTTTGTTCAGGCTCCCACATAAGAATACATTTTGGGGAAAAATAATACAGAAATATAGAAATTTAAATAAAATATAATTTGGGATTATTTATCCTTAAACCCATTGCTGTAGACAAAAGTGCTTCAGTGATGTGCTTTGCAACAGGGTGGCACTGGCAGCTGTCATACTACCAAAGGTTTGTTCCACACATTTTAAATAATGAGTCTTTTTGATCCTCTGTGATGAACATTAACCCCCAGCAGTAGCAGCCCTTTTGACTGTGGATTGCATAAGGGAGTGAGTTCACCCTAGAAAAATAATTGCAGGACTACCCCCATTTGCTAATGAGGTGGAGAATGATGATGATGCATGTGTTGCTGGTGGAGATTGCTTGTGCTGGGATCTCTTCATGGCTCTGGCAGCCGATGCAGGACTGATTGTTGTTACATAAGATTTTACAGTTAGATAAAGAATTATGAAGTCGCTGCAAATGA
Source organism: Limnodynastes dumerilii (assembly GCA_011038615.1). Taxonomy (NCBI): domain Eukaryota; kingdom Metazoa; phylum Chordata; class Amphibia; order Anura; family Limnodynastidae; genus Limnodynastes; species Limnodynastes dumerilii. The sequence goes on from WWET01000426.1 coordinate 52,980, forward strand.
CATAATAGGAAGGAAGTGCCTAGAGTTTTAACACCCTTGCCTCTACTTATTTTGGTACTACACAGGGCACTGATCCCTTGACAACTGTTGGCAGGAGTTGGGTAAAAATATTTTCACACAGAGGAGGTGGATTTCTTGCTTCTTTGCCCAGGCAAGGCAATGCACTTATCGTTGACACATATTGTTGGCACTGTTTCACTTTCTCTGAAAAAAACACATTATTCTCCACATTACGTGTATTTCTACAACACTACCATCATCATCATCATGCTTAGTGTCAGATATTCCTCATCCTTTTACACATTTCCAAGTTCCACAACAGCATCCTTTATTTCTATGTCTACACCTATGTCTATACCACCAGCATCATTACTTTTACTACTGGTGCTCACATTTGAAGAGGGCTCAGAAATGGAGGATGAAGCTCATAGTACAATGTCTAAATAAGAAATATATGTCTTGTCTAGGAGAAAATGTCTAATTCACAAACATCATTCCTGAAAACCCTTTCACTCTCTTCATGAATTGCTTTTATTTGTGAACCCACAATTTCTTGTTATTGTTTGTTTGGGACACAGAGTTGTCTGCCTTATAGGTGACAGAAGCTACATGCCTGTGTTTATCAATGGCTTTTGCACTGGGGATTCTAGTGTATGCAACCGTGCTAGCAGGAACAACACACACAAATCTAGGCTTGAGCCTTTCCTTACTACTGCGTGTGGTGTATGGTTGGCATTGTGCAATTTATCCTATGTAAATTTTCCACTCACACTTTGCGCTGAGGTTTTAGAACTAGTGGATACTAACTTTTTGTTTTTGGAGTGCCCTTTCTTACCTTTTATTTTAATCCCTGGAATATTTTATTAGTATATGTTGAAGACCCAATATGACTGGCTGTATCAACACTAGTACTGGGAAGCCGTTCTGTATGCTGCTCCATTTTTAGACACAAAAAATAACAAAACAGGAGAACTCTATGCACATTGCTACAGATGGATATTGTGTGTGTGTGTGTGTGTGTGTATGTGAGACAGCACGTCACACTATTAATGGCTGGCTAGAATGCTTCTTTTATGCAGGATATTAGTTAAAAGGAATGATGATGATGATATGCCTTGTACAATGTAATGTACACTGACTGTACACAGTGATATTAATAACATCTTCTCCAAACATCCCAAATAAACGTGACACATTTGAAATGTCCCACGTGACATGTCACACTATTAATGCCTGGCTTGGAAAAACATTGCTTTCAAACAGTTATCATTAAAATTATTTAGAAATTATGATGATATTTAATGACTGTACACAGAGACATTAATTTACCAAAAAAACTTCTGCTTTCTTTCAGTAATTCAATTATTAAAAATAAATGATGCTAATTTTCCCTGTACAATGTAATGTACATTAACTATACACAATGAATTGGCCACTCCATCCAAACACCCCAAATAAATGTGACACATTCTAAATATCCCATGTAACACATCACACTATTAGTGACTGGCTAAGAATAATTCTGGTTTCAAACAGTAATACAGATATGCCTTGTACAATGTAATTTACACTGTACACAGTTTCAACAAAACACACACAATAATGTGCAGTGTTCCTCAACTAATTATTTTTATCTTTTTTTTTATGAGACAGCACAATTGCTGATATTAATTTTTGGACTACTAAAATTAATAGCCCTTAATGGTTTTTTTGGATTGGGGAAAAACCTGTCCTGTAAGTGAGAACCCTACTAAGGGACTGTAGTAGTAGACTTACATACGTATTGGTGGGAGGCATTTAAAATGTACAATATGGGCTGTGTTAGGCACAAGACATTACGTACGCACAGAGATAAGCAATGAAAAGTAAAGGTAGGGTTATGAACACTTAAGTCAGCTAAGTTACGTATGTGTGAGGGGAGTGTATTATACACAGTAGTGCCTAACTTAGGTACGCTTGGGTACATTACATGACCTTAAGTCTGGATCAGGCCCTAAGTTATATCCTATTGTCATCCTGCCACAGAGCACTAGTAACAAACCCTGATGTCATGCCTGTGATGTGTCCGCCTTTGGCAAAGAAAAGTCCCATCTGTCTTTATGATGTAAATAATCAGGTGTATTGATTCTCATGCACACTGGCCACTTAATCAAACATGATCAGAGGGTGAAAGTGATACATTATACATAGGTTTTCTAATCACCTTCTTGGTACTCTTCCAAAGAGGGGGCATTCAAGCTTGCCAGTTCCCTTTATTGGTTAATTACTTCCTCTGTACATCTCTGCTGAGGGAACGTGCTTTTCACTCAATGAAATAAAGAAGTAACCCTGATCTACAGTTGATAGAAATATTATTAGTTTTTTTCATTATTTCTAGCTAAACACTTTTAGTTACAATCACATTCCTGAAAACAAAGGATTGTTATATATAAACATGTTTATTTGCTAACAGTAATAAGCTAGGGCCATGACAACTAGAGATAAATGCAGAACATTCTTGTTTGGCTCCATTGTGTAATCCCGACTGGATTATAACTATAACATTTTATGCATTCTAATGGCTAAGGACATTGATTTTGGAGATCAGGGATCATTCAATAATATATTTAGTTACTATTCATACCAGTAAATATCAGAGTAATCTGAAGGTAGCTTACACATCTCTTACAACAGCACATGAGCTCATTGAAGTTGTAGTCGGATTTCTGAGTAGTAGGGATAAGAAGGACCAGCGGCAGAAAATTTGGGGCCTAGGACACATCTGCCATCAGGGGGGACAGCCAGGACTATTGTCCCAGGCCCAGACCTGATGGGGGCCCGCCGATACTTACCTAGCTCAGTAGCAGCAGGTATCGGCGGTATCCAACCCCCGATACTTGCTGCTCAGCGCTATTCAGTAGCTAGACAATATGCAGGGAAATTCTTCCCTGCGCATCGCACAAAGCGTGTCTGTGGGGCCCCACCCCTATGTGACGTCACCTAGGGGCCCAGGGCCCGTATTTAAGGATGGCGGCTCTGCATCTGCATAGCCCTGCCCCATGTGACATCACCGGTGATGGGGTGGGTATCACGGACCTACATTATCAGTGGGCCAACACACAGGGAAGTCCTTTCCTGCACATTGGCTCGCTAATGTAAAGCTCTCAGTAGCAAGTATTGGTGGTAGGATACCGCTGATTCCTGCTTCTGCAGAGCTAAGGTAAGTATCAGCGAGCCCCAGCAGGACAATTGTCCCGGCTGTCCCCCCTCTGATGGCTGCCCTGGGGATCAGTAAGAGATCTCTCCAACATCTCTGGGTAAAAATTCATAACTAACACATCTGTATATGCTATCAAACTCCACACTTCACTCCACTCCCAAACATTTTGTTTGGTGACTTCCCAATTCACTGAGAAATCAATGGGAACGTCTGAGATGCAGATACAGAAGTTTTAATAACTTATACAATGCTCAACTGCCTGTTTGGTGATTTAAAGTTGGAAAAATAATAATAGTATTTAAAGAAAGAAAACAAAAACAAAAAACAAAAAATAATAATAATATACAGGCACCTGGGGCAGTATAGTGGTTAAAGGGGTAGCTAAAGGGCTAGCTCTTCTGCTGCACAGCACTGAGATTTAGGTAATTTTTTACTGAAATCACCAATGGGACAGGGACTGATGTCAGTGGTTTCTTCAGTATTTTAAAGTGCTATGTAATATGATGGCGCTGTATATAAAATCTGATAATAAATAAATAATAAACCTGTAAGTGAGAAATTTAAGTTAGACTTTCAGGTGGATGCTCTGTTAACCCTTGGAAGAATCTATGGATCACAATAGGTAAAGCTATACCTTCCTCTTAAAAATTCATACCCCTCTGTTAATTAAAAAAGACAGTAGTCGTAACGCATCCATGCTACAAGAAACCAGAATCCTGAAGAGCATCCTGGGAATTCTGTGAATGTAAAGTAAGGTGAGAATCAAAATGTGCAGCTAAAAGGTAAGCGTCTTTTACAGAGCAGTTGTTCTTGTGGTGGAATTAAGTACTGTTAAGTGACACAAGACAAGAGTAATTGAATCTTGCTGGGTTAGATGCAAGATGTTACAATGTATCAGTTTGGCTTTTAGTGCCTATTGCTGATGTCCCCGAGGACTCTCAGGAGTCTGAGTGTGTATCTCCAGGAATTCTGCTTTGTTGATTGACCAATAAAGTTCCAAAAGCTTTTGTGAAGGTCAGAGACATAAAGATAAACCAGTACCTATTGCCACCTATCTAACTGACATGTATATTCATTGTTATCAGACTGTTTACTTTGAAGTAAATGCAGATTAGCTGTGACATCTGTACCATGACATGCTATATCATTTGCAATAAAGTTTATTATACCTTTACAATGAATAATAAACATTCAGATATGGGCAAACAAATATAAGTATAAAATGCTGAGATTCATTGGTGGCACACATTCTTACTCTTACTTCATCTTAGAGCCCCTCTTGTCTCTGGGATCATAGTGAAGCACTGAAGCTTTTGAAAAGCAGTATCTTGTTCAGACAAGCAGCTGAGTACAGTAATCAATCACATCCTTATTGCAGCCTATCTTTCTTTGCAGGCTCCATTTATTGCACAGAAAGCCAAATTGCTTTGAGTAGCTTTTCCCATTGCTCCAGCCAGTCACCCAGAAATGCAAGAGGCCGATCTGCTAAAATGTTAATTTAGCCTGAGCTACAGAAGCCTGCTGCAATCTAACAAATTCATCTGCTCCTTCAGAGGCAAGCTATAGTGATTTGTTATGTATTGAGGATAACATCCCCTAATAATATTATCAGACTCTATTTGCATACACATATATTAAATGTTTTACTTAGATTTAGTATAGCGCATAAACTCATTGGAGCAGAGTATCAGATGTGGGTATTATCTACAAGCTAAAAAACTAACACTATTAAGCAGCAGCTTGATTATTTGTGGAATGACCAATAAAGTAATAGTGGAATAAAGTAACAGTGGAATAAGGTAACACTGGAATAATGTAACACTGGAATAAGGTAACACTGGGATACGGTAACACTGGAATAAGGTAACACTGGAATAAAGTAACACTGGAATAAAGTAACACTGAAATAAGGTAACACTGGAATAAGGTAACACTGGAATAAGGTATCACTGGAATATGGTAACACTGGGATAAGGTAACAGTGGAATAAAGTAACAGTGGAATAAGGTAACAATGGAATAAGGTAACACTGGAATAAAGTAACACTGGAATAAAGTAACACTGGAATATAGTAACACTGGAATATAGTAACACTGGAATAAAATAACACTGGAATAAGGTAACACTGGTATAAGGTAACACTGGAATAAAGTAACACTGGAATAAAGTAACACTGGAATAAGGTAACACTGGAATAAGGTACCACTGGAATAAAGTAACACTGGAATAAGGTAACACTGGAATAAGGTATCACTGGAATAAGGTACCACTGGAATAAAGTAACACTGGAATAGGGTAACACTGGAATAAAGTAACACTGGAATAAGGTATCATTGGAATATGGTAACACTGGAATAAAGTAACAGTGGAATAAAGTAACACTGGAATAAGGTAACAGTGGAATAAAGTAATACTGGAATAAGGTAACACTGGAATAAGGTAACACTGGAATAAGGTAACACTGGAATAAGGTACAGTGGAATTAGGTAACACTGGAATAAGGTAACACTGGAATAAAGTAACACTGGAATATAGTAACACTGGAATAAAATAACACTGGAATAAGGTAACACTGGAATAAGATAACACTGAAATAAAGTAACACTGGAATTTGGTAACACTGGAGTAAGGTAACACTGGACCTGATCCAGATCTCCAAATGTGTTCTGTATGCACTGAGGCCTGGAACTCTGTACAAAGAGGGTAGTGAACTCCCATGATACTCCCCTCTCACGTGTGAAGCACGCAGATCCATACAGAAGCGCCTAATGCCCACATGTCCTGTTTAGCATGACCCTTGCGGGGTTTAGCCATGCCGATGACAAGGCACAGCCCTTTGTACGGATCTCCTGGAGTAGGGAAATGTGTTACATATGCCAGGAGATCAGCTGCAGATCATCTACCATGGGCATCCTCACAAACCCTCCAACTATTTGCCTCCAACTACTTTAACGGTCTGTACCAGCAGAAGGGGCTGCACCGACTTATACTGATAATGGCACAGTCGGTGCTCAGCCAGAAACTTCACTGACACTTACTCTTCCTGATCTCCATAGAAGCAACAGGCAGCTCCTCTGTGGTCTAAAGAGAAAGAAAATGCCAGGTGCTAGGATCCTCTGCGGTCTGGTCACAGGATGACGTCAGCTCCAGTGTAGTTAAAGACTGAGGAGTCCTACTCTGCAAGCGCATGCGGCAGGTAAGTACTCGCTACACTACAGTAAATGTTTTCTTTGCTTTCTATTCATTTTAAAAATAAGGGAGGCTGGAGAGACAATGGGGATACTGAGGGGGCAAGTGACATGATTGTGGATACTAGGGGGGCTTGAGACGTGGTGGATACTGGGGGCCTGAAGACATGATGGTGGATACTGGGGAGGGGCTGGTGACATGATGGGGGATACTCTGGCAGCTGGTGACATGATGGGGGATACTGGGGAGCTGGAAACATGATTGTCGATACTAGGGGGCTGGAGACATAATGGTGGATACTGTAGGGTTAGAGATACTTAATGTGGATACTGGGGGGACTGATGAAATAATGTGGGATACTCAGGGGGGTTAATGAAAGGGAAAGACATGCCCCATGGGTGGGATAAGATATGCCTCATTTAGCTGACATACCCCTTGGTGGTAAAGACACGCCTCCTTTGGTGATTTAAGTGTACCTTTTTTAGCATTGAAATGTTGGAGGATATGTGCTCAGTGTGGTCCTGACACCTGACTGACACAGTCATAGAATCATAGAATTTGACAGCAGATAAGAACCACTTGGCCCATCTAGTCTGCCCTTTCCACCCACTCATCTCCCTTCCTGTGAAGCATCACTCCCTCAAACCCTCCAGTTATTATACAGCTTGCAGGAGTCAGACGGAATTCAGGATCAGGCTCCCTGACACTTTCCTCTTTATCTGAGACATCTCTAGGTATTATTATCAGTTAGTAGGTGATGTGACTGATTTAAAAGGCACTACCTCATCTCCCCTGGTTAAGTTGCTTCCCTTGATACCTAGTTCTATATGTTATGATTTAGACCCAGAAAAACTGATTGAAACTCCCCAACCTGTATAGAGGAGTGTTAGATGAGATTGTTAATGGCTCTTTTTTGTATTCAATTCAATTTCCTAATGGGGGTTTATCAATTCTCATCTTAACGGGTTGTTAAACTTATTTTCTTTTTGATGCCATGACTAACATAATATGAGTGTCTTCCCCTCTCTTTTTTCTTGCCCCCCTGCTTTTTTGCTTGTTATTATTGTCCTTTTATGATGTGTAATAAATAATATTGTCCATTGCAATGTTTTGTATTACTGTCTATGTTGTATTATGCCCCCCCCCTCTCTATTCTTTTTTCTTTACCCCATTAATATCTGTTGTATTCAATAAAAATTCATGACAAAAAATATATAAAAACAAAAAAACAAAAACCACACTGGGCAGCCGCCTCATGGGTGTCTTGGATGAGCTGCTAAGCTGCTAATTATTTTAAAATGTTGACAGTTATATCCAGCTTATTGATAAGTTTATAACTTGAAGATTTATACCGGGCAATGCCGGGCACTTCTGCTAGTACTGTATATAAATTGCACGTAGGTAGTTCTGCGCTAAGTACCAGTTAGAACATACAGTTGCAGCTTTATGTACTCTCGTATTGTGGTGCCCCTGGGGGTTGGGTGCACATTTTGCCACTGAATGTGAGAATGATGCTCTTACGCCGTTGTGAGACTGTGCAAAAAGGGTCAGTTTTCAGCATAGGTTAGAGTTTGGGAGTTGGGATTAGTAGGAAAGATCTTGGGGGCAAAGGTAATGCATGGAGACCGACCTATGGTTGTCATTTGGTAGCAGTGATTGTTGAGAGTAGGAGTGGTGGAGCAGATAGGGAAAAGAGTGTGTCACTAGTTGCGAGAGGAGAAAGAAAAAACATTGAAGCAGAATTGGAAAGAGT
>WWET01000426.1:80364-94109 GCA_011038615.1 Limnodynastes dumerilii
TTAAAGAGCCGCAGAAAAACTTGGCAATCGGTATCAGCTAGAATCATTCTAATGCTAGATTAAAAGTTAAAGTTGAGTTGTTCCTACTGTTTGCAATTGATTCGCATGTCTGACCAGGGGTAATAAATACATGGAAGTGGGTCTGCTGTGTCGATGGTCATTATAAAAAAAAAATATGTTAAAAAACAAAGCTTGCCACAAGAAATACTTGTCATAAAACAAACAATGGGTCAGATGCTTTAGGCGCCGATCATACCAGTATGGATTCGGTAGCAGATACCACACATCCATCTTTGTGCTGCTTTGAGAATGTGCATTTGTAAATCACAAAAAGTGTAAATTTTAGGATGCGACAGCTGGATCTGGTCCATCCCCAGAAAGTCCTTGTCTGGTTGTTCATATCTCAGAAGAAATATAAAGGCATGGAATAGGGCGGATGTCCAGAATCCTTGTTTCTTTAAACATTAAGGGCCTGATCCAGAACAACGCTTCAAAGCGAATTTACGCGTGGCGGACACGTAAATTCGCTGTTTAGAACGCACTGCGCATGCGCACCATAGAAAATACGCACATTCACGTAGCGTAATTGTGAACGTATAGGTCATTCATGTATATGTCACGTAAATACTTACGTGTGGGCGTGCCAAATTTACGTTACTCGAAAATACGTCTGAAATACGTGAAGTAGGCGGGGGGTGGTATTTAAAGTGTACAGTATGGGCGTGCTTAGCTGCGTAAATTCACTCTGCCCATACGTACGCGTGCGTATGACAGTGGTTACGTTGGAAAAAGTTAAGGTAGGGTTTGGAAAGCGTATCTTGACAAAATACGTCCGTGCAAGGGGTGTGCCGAGGGGAGTGTAGCGAACTTACGTGCACGAAAATACGCTCCGCCAATAAACGTACGGCACACGTAGTTCTGGATCTACCCCTAAATGTTTAAATCATAGAAAAACATTGCAAGCAAATAAATTTATACACCAAATGTAATTTGATTAATAAATAAATAAATAAATAAGACAGGGCCTGATCCAGACCTTTATGCGTTTTCCATGTCCCCTGTCACTCTCCTCTCACATACAGAGTTCTGGATACTTATGCGTCTGTCTGAACTCAGATCTGCACAGAAGTCCATGCTGCCGCCTACTCTACTTAATCTGCATGACTATCTCTGCTCTTTTTACCCAGTCTCTAAGGTATTTATGTCTTTCTGAAGATATGGCCTCCAGAACAGAACACAGTATTCTAGGTGAGGCTGTACTGATGATCTATAAAGGGGCATCACTACTTCTCTCCTTCCGCTACCAATCCCTCTCCCTATACAACCAAAACTTGCCTTTCTCATTGCTTTGTTACATTGCTTGGCTACCTTTAAGTCACATAAAGTAATTACTCCTATTAACTCTTAAATATAATTCCTTTACTCCTCAGTAGTGTTTTAAGATAGTGCCATTAATGATATATTAAGCTTTTGGGTTTTTTGCAGTGCTTAATTTAGCTTTTTTTTTTTTGCATTAATTTGTAGTTGGCACATTCTTGACAATTTTTCTAGTCTACGCTCATTTTCTATACCCCTCCTGGTTTGTCTACCCTGTTACATATCTTTGTGTCGTCTGCAAACAGGCCTATTTTCCCCCTGAAACTACAGGAAATATCACCAATTAAGATACTGGGTAACACTGGTCCCTGGGTAACTCCACTGGCTATCTTACCATCCCCAGAAGGGATCCCCTAAACCTATAATGTTGCCTAATAGAATTGTAGCATGAAAATTCTCCTGAAAAGTACAATAACATTGGCGCAAATCTTGACCTCCCAGTGACTTTTAACCTTACATGAACACTTATCAAATCTATAACTAGTCAGGGTAATGTCAAATAAACCTACTCAACCCTTTTGAGCAAAATCAGCTAAATTCCAAGATCTTCCATTGTAATTTAAATATAATATTGTCAAGATCAGGAAACAACGCTAATCCACTTCACCATCAACTAAGAAACTGATCACCCTTTTCCTCCACACTATGGAAAAAATGGGGCAGATCCAGAACAACTTTTTCTGTCGTATTTACTCCTGGCGGAGACGTAAAAACGCTTTTTAGTATGTACTGAGCATATGAGCGGCAGATGTTATGCTACGTAACGCAACGTAACTGTGAGCATAAGGGTATTTCACATAACAGTAGCGTAAAATCGTTCGAGGGGGCATGTCAATATTACGATAGCCATAAGTACGATAAATTATGCAATGTAGGCAGGGTTTGCATTTAAATCGTACAGTAGGGGCGTGCTTAGCAGCATAACTACGCGCAGGCTATACGTACGTGTGCGGACATGAGCGGTTACGCTGTCAAAAATTAAGGTAGGGTTTGGAATGCGTAAAGTGGCCAAAGTAGTACATGGAAGGGGGGTGCCTAGGGGAGTGCTTTGAAGGTACGCTCGCATAAATACGCTACGCTAGGAAATTACAAGCGGATCTGGATCTACCCCAATGTCCTCAATATATTCCACAAATGAGGAGAATGTGTCTGTTTTTTTTCTTTTCTTCCTCCTCTACTACCTGCCCTCTTGTTCCTGCATCTTCACAAGTCAGTCACTGTCTATCTTCTGTACTTATTTCAACCTTATATGCTATCTGCATTCATCTCTCTCTCCTTGGTATCTGCCCACCTTTATTAAAATTTTTACTAATCACTTCAATTCTAGAAAATAACACAACTCTAACCCCAACTTGCTCTTAAAATATTAGCACTCTTGTTAGATTCCATGCCTCTCAAAGCTGTGTGAGAGGCTTGCCTACACAATCTTCTGGATCCTCTTCAGTCATACTTCATGGTTGCCTACTTTTGAAAAATAATTTCAGGGAGAAAAATAAAAAAGCATAGGGGCTGTCCCTGTGTCAACAGAGGGGCGGTCCCTGCATCACCGTGGGGTCGGTCCCTGCATTGCTGGGGTTTGTGTATGGGAGTCCTTCAAATTATCCAGCCCCCCTCAGTATTCCCCATCATGTGCCTCCAACCCCCCCTCAGTATTCCCCATCATGTGCCTCCAGCCTCCCCTCAGTATTCCCCATCATGTGCCTCCAACCCCCCTCAGTATTCTCCATAATGTGCCTCCAACTCCCCCTCAGTATTTCCCATCATGTGCCTCCAGACCTCCTTAGTATTCCCCACCATGTTTCTCCAGCCTCTCTCCTTTTTACATATCTTTGTGTCCCTCTTTCCTTCCTCCTCCGCGGCGCTCTTCTGATTTCTCACTTGCCGACTCTACTAGCTCCGCAATGGTTGGCGTCTTCTGGCAGGCACGTCGTGAACAACGCGTCAGTGACATCAACTGGCGCATCATCCCGCCTGTGGCATCATCCGGCGCATGTGCAAACCACTTTTTGGGACAGGAGAATTCTAGGGTTAACACCTTTTCAACAAGAAATTCCCGGACACAGACCATCCCCACCTCCCTTCCCCTCTGAAAAAGTTTGGAAATTACATTTATTTTTGTTGTTTGAATTTTTTTTTTTTTTACTTTGCTTTAACATATATACAGTCCTATAGATACAGTACATATACTCTACCCACACATTACACCCCCACCATGCCCACATATTATTATCCCCATTCCACACACTATAACCACACATTACCCCCCTCATACTTGGCTGTATTCAGACCTTTTAGACCGCGTATACGCAATCTACATTGCAAAAAGTAACGTAGATGTCGTAACAAAATTACTGCGAATACGCAGTAGTTAATATCGGTAAACTCCGACCGCATACGCAATGCGGCCGGAGGTCTGAAAACGGCCCACTACAACTAAACATTACCACCCACATGCTATAACCACACATTACCCCCCAAATACTATAACCACACATTATCTCCACCCTACATGCTATAATCACACATTACCCCCCCAGCATACTATAACCACACATAACCCCCCCTCACATTCTATAACCACACATTACCTCCTTCACATACTATAACCACACATTACACCCCCTCACATACTATAACCACACATTACCCCCCTTCACATACTATAACCTCACATTACCCCCACCCCACATACTACAACCACTCATTACCCCCCTCACATACTTTAAAAACCAATAAGCTTTTATAAGTCTCTTACCTTCCTGTCCTCTGCGGCGCCTCTTCTTCTGAATGACGCTGATGTGACTACGTCAGTGTCACGCTGATAACGGCGCTAAACATACACAGTGCCCGGACCGCTGTGTCCAGGCACTGTGTATGTGACAATACAGTTCCCAGGAATAGTACTATTCCCGGACATTGTATCGTCTCCGGGAGAAAGGGGTGATCTCCTAGGAGATCTCCCAGGATTATGGTTGTCTCCCAGACATTCCAAGAGATTCAGCAATCATGTCATACTTTTGTTCGCAATACTCCACGGAAAGTGCATTGACCAGATTTAATCACTGCTAAATCAAAAGGTCACTTTTCTCTTCTAAATCTACTGGATCTTTCTTCTGCTTTTGACACAGTTGAGCGCTCTTTTCTTATACAAATATTTCCATTGCTAGGTATTCAGAAGATGGCTTGCTCTAATTACTCTTCTGTGTTTGCTTTTCTGGATCCACCTACCCTCTACTTCCATTATCTGTTAGAATACTAAAGAACACTAAAAAATTAATTTGTATTTTAATATCATCCATTGAATAATATACCTATCCTATCACTCCACCAATTGCCTTAGCTTACATAACTGAATGTCTTTCTGCTATATCAGCTTTGATTGCACGCCAGTTGTCTCAGACTTAATTCTTTAAAAACAGAGCGAATAATATTTCAACCTGCCAAAATAATTTACCCACACGATGTCTCTGCTTCTGTTGACAGCACTGCAATAATCCCATCTCATCAAACTTTCTGGTTAGGTGTTATCCTTGTCTTTGAGCTGCACATACAAGACTGGATCCAGACCCCCACATGCTGAAGTCTTAAAGTCCACACAGAAGAGGGTAGTGAATTCCCTCTCTCACTCCCCTTTCTCGTACAGACTTTATTTCAGCCTTAAAACAGTCGTGCGGACCAGCAGTCTGTACAACAACTAATCCGGGCGTAACTAGTAAGCCCTGGCCCTACTGTAAAATGTAAATCCCCCCACCACCACCACCTTGGCAGACGACCCGTTCTGCGGATATCCTATTTTACAGAACTGAGTTTCGTACAATAGGTGTTATGTGCAGAAATTGCACTTAACATCTGGAAGGCACATGTGTCCGACCCTCTAGACATGGGGGTCGTTCTTAACTCTTGATCCATTCCACAATTTTTATCTAAGTCCTGTTTGATATAACTAAAAGCATTTCTAGAACATACACATATGTCACTCAACACACTGCAACCTCTCCTGCATTGGCAATTGAAATGCTCTCCTTAATAGTCAATTACCCCATACATTCTGTATTGCAGCAGAAGCTAGACTGATTTTCTTTGCAAAACACTCATTTAGAGCTGGTTCTCTCTGTTAGTCTCTTCATTGGTTGATTGTATTTCACAGAATCAAACACAAAATCCTTCTAACCTACAAAGAGAATCACAAGATTGCACCGACATACTTATCCTCATTTCTATTAAGATATATCTCAGCTCGTTCTCTCAGATGAATTCTCTTCTACACTTAATAAATGCTGATCCCTGATTTTGTTGCCAGGGTCATAGCCTGAACTCTGCTGCCGAGATCCAATAGTGGATTGTTGCGCGATCTTAAGTTACATGGGGAAATCACTCCCTTTACATGTACAGGACTTTAGATGGCAGAACCCTACCTTAACATTTACACATGTGAGCAGAAACAGATTGTAAATGGTGTGTCTGACAGGTCACAGACCCACTCTCTGGAATAACCATTTTTGCCCATTGTCACAACCCTGACTCAGCTGAGGCTGCATGACTTATGTCAGACAAGGGTTTAATAAAAAAAACAACCACCTGGTCTGTTTTACAATTACTAATTCCTGCTTTTAACCTAAAAAAACCACAAAAAATTTGGTTATCTGCCACCACCTAGAACTTTAGTGTACAGTATACAAACTGGTCTTCAGTTCCTTCTTTCCACAAATTTAAAACAATAGTTATCAGATTTATCGCAACCCCAAATGATCTCTTCTGTTACCACTATGTAGCATTTAAGAACCAAGCTGATCTGACACGTGATTTGTAAGAAAGAGATGAAGGGCCTGATCCAGACCTACGCCGATGCGCTGTGCTTACTATAGCACAGCGTATCAGCGTCCGCTCTCCCCGACACTCCCCCTGTGCGGGCGTATTTCCCATTGCTTACGCCGGCTGAAGGCTACCCTAACTTCAGCTGGCATAAGCAATGGGTAATACGCTCGCACACGAGCGTATTACCGCTAAGGCCTCGCTCCCTCATTATAATCCCTCCCCCACCCACCTTCACTAACTGTAACAAGGGGACACTAGGGGGCCTCCCCCTCCAGCGTCCCTACGCTGTTCCTACGGACGCCCGATCGGTGATCTGCCCGGCGCATGCACAGATCGGCTTTTCAGCCGATCTTATGCTTACGCCCGCCGTCCTACGGCGGGTGTAGGTCTGGATCAGGCCCGAAATTACTAATTGAGATTTAATATAAAAAGAAATCACAATGTTTATTTACTTAATGATAATAAAATGACATACAAAGTGCAAACAGTTTCTTATAAAATAGGGGTGAAAATGCAGAAAGGAGTCACTTACGCCAAAGGATACTTTCTGTGCTGGGACTACAAGAATCTAAAACATTTCTCTCAGTTTAAGAGATAGCAAGAAATTAACAAGTCTGTATTCTAATGTCAATCAATTTAAAGCCAGTGTCCCATTTCACATTCTCCACCTTTCTCCAAAATGTCCTTTCGGATTTATGTATTCTGGACCTAAGCTTACCATCTTCACACTAGGAAGTGTGGTTTATTGAAGACCAGACATCCACCTATAAATCCTTTATGGACAGGCAAATGATGAACACACAAACATTTTCTTCTGGTTACAGGTAAACACATATCTACAAAAACAGATTCCAGGCCAGGGCAATAAATGGTTTTTTACTCTTATCATAACACTCATTTGTTGGAGAGGAGAGCGCTCTGTAAGCTGTCTTCTTCTCTATACTAATGTCTGCTCCCTTGCTCTAGTGACTGCTCTAGTGTAGGCTTGTGCAGTAGGAGGTGTCAGATGAGATCCTTTTCCTGTTTGTCTTTTAGACTGCCCGGGCGGGACCTGTTCCTTCTTCTAGAGGTGCAGCTCACAGCTTCCTCACACAGTAACCCTTTACATACAGCCTTAACCTGTAGATCTGATAAGCTTTATCATATGCCTGCACTATTGTGAGTTCCTGTTGTTGCAGAACCACCATCTATACTGCTGAATACCTTAACCCCTTGTGTACCAGTACTGCATATTCTGTTATCACTATCTCCCTACTAAATAAACCTAAGAATCTGGTTAAGTGCATATGTGTGGACTACAATCCATATCCAACATCTGCTGTCAGCTATCTTGCACCATAAGACTCTGCCAATATCATTAAGCCTACACTTTACACTCCACACTTTTAAGTATACTCTTAAAACTCTCAGCTAATCTTACCAAATTCCTCAACCTATTTCTTAACCTTTGTTTGCCCTATTTACAGCTTGCCTTGAAAAAGAATACTATATTCGAAATGCGTCGGCGGGAGTATATGCTGTGCTGGTCTGTTCCAATTCATCTGCTCTTTGAAAGTCGTGTCTGTGAAGGTTTTACCCGGGTACTTGTCATCACCTCACAGAACAGCTCCATTAACGGTGCGTGCTTTGGACTGACCTGTTTTATTGTTTTTGGTTTTAATTATGTGATTATTCTGTATTTAATAAAATTTGTGTTTTTAGTTCAATTGTTTTTCCATTACTGAGGGTACTGACGGGGGTTTTTCCCCTAGGGTGTGGAAGAATAATTCCGGTTTTCCTGAGGACAGGGTTGAGGTGTTGCGTTTCCTGAACAAACAAGAACTCATGTTTGGATCCACATCTTTCCTTTGGACCTATTGGACCTTTTCAACATTTAAAGTTGACATTTCTCTTCTGTGAGTTCCGTATATCATTCTACATTCAAGACGTTTTCAGTGACTTTGTCATTGCTATTTTTCTCTCCTCGTGAGCTGCACATATTATTTCCTATTAGAGACTGTTTATTAGTGTTATTTGTTTTTATTTCATATCAGTATTTCTTTCCACGGATTTAAAGACTGTTTATTAGAGATCTTTTGCTCCCACTTCGTACACTTACTTGTTAATTGGATATTTATTATTTATCTTTTTATGTGTGATTTTGGTGTAATTTCTAGGGATCACACACTCACCTTTAGAAAGGAGTTCATTATTATTTTGGTTTTGTAATGTCAACTTTTCTAGTGTCTTTTTTTCTATTCTGATTGTTCACAGGGAATTAATTACTTAGTCTATGTTGTGAAATTACTTACCTATGTGGATAGGTATATCTCGCGATTGATTAAGTTATGTTTATATTTACTCTTTGTGTTTTTTCTCACTGGTTTTTCATATTATAATTAGCCCCCCTGTCCCCACTGTACTTATCCCCTTGGCGCCCTATTTACTCACTTTTTATACACTATTTGCAGCTACATTGCTATTTAATTTGAATATCTATTAAATGATTTACACAAAATGATAATCTAACACTGTGACTAGATAATACAGAGCACTGATCACTTTTTTTCATACAACCTGGCTGGTCCATTGTTTGATATAAAGTACATATGTAATGTATTAAACCCAATGTTATATATTGTAAGTTGTAAGTTAGCAAGAATCCAGACTATTTATTACTACCTAGTCTTGTTTTATAAGGATTGTTTAAAATTGTCGTGCTATGGAATATAATGAGACTATATAAAAATAAAATAAAAAACCTAGCATTATTAAATAAATAAAATAATCTGTGTGCTAAGTAAGAAAATATTTGCCCACTTTTCCATATTATTTATTTGTATAAAGAGGTCAAGGTCAACCCCTGCCCCCTTAAATGGCACTTGTGCTGTGTGGTCGCCCATCGTTTTGCAGGTGTGGTTCTGCCCATGTGCAGCATTGGAACTGATGGATTGACTGTTCTGCAGTAACAAAATCAGCGACAAATAAGATTGTGGAAGCATGACATTGTAGGCATTGAGAATGTAGGGCTGGATCCAGACTGAGGTAAGTGCTTGAACTTAGTTACTCTTCGGCTAAACCATGTTGATTGCAGGGGGAGTCAAGTTAATTGTATTCTTTGCATGCAGGGATATATTTTTGAATTTCTTACTGCACACAGATACTGACCAGCTTAGACTTGGGATAGGAAACATCACCTCTCACCTCTAATACTGTTTGCAGCAGATGAAATATGACTCCCCTGCAATCAACATGGTTTAGCCCAGAAGTAACTTTCCTCTCCTAATTTCAAGATCCTTCTTAAGACTCGATCCAGCCCAATAGGTGTATCCTATAAAATACTAAGAAGAAAAAAAATACACTTTCAGGGACGGGGTGTATTAATGACAACCAAAAGTTTGGAGTCAGCATCGGGGGTAATGAGATATGAATACAGTATATTGAACATTCTAGAAGCGTATTCTTCAAACATGCCATGGATAATGTCTGAGGACTCTGAGCAATGACACAGATAATAGGACACTATGTGCTCAGCACAAGTACTCTCCCGAATAAAGAGCACTGTTAGGGTACCCCGGGTTTACCTCGACGGAGGACCGGGGTGACCCGTGAGAAAGAGAGGAAAAGCCGGGCAACTCACCAGTTCGTAGAGCCTGAAGTCGGACCGAGTGTTCGCTAGAGCCCCTGAAGGTGGGGATAGACTGGAGCTGATAGGAATCCGTCAGGATACGCCCTATAGAGAATACCCGGGAGGGAAGAGAAATGCAAGAAGAGAGTATAATAGGTAAGTGAAGATAAGAGCAGGAACAGGGGGAGAAGGCGGACCAGAAGGTACTGATCGGCGACTGACTACACGGAACAAAGAACGTGACCAAAACAGACTGAGGTGAGACTAACCGGACAAACAGGACTAACTCCACAAATAGGGGCAAACACTCTTCCTGACACACAAGAAGTGGGGACTCCCCAGAGGGAACAAACACATGCACACTGGGTAAATAAGGAGACCAGGGGAGGCTGAGACACTAAGGTGGGAGAGAGAACAAGGAGGAGACGGCAGGAACAACGGGACTGGAAAATGCAAGGTAAACGATGGGACACTCAGAAGACACTGGCAGAGGGCACAAGGCAGAGGCACAGGAGAGAACAAAATAGCAGGTCACAGGCTGATAAACAGACGCTATAACCGGCCCTGACAGTATGACAGAGTGGACCTGATATAGGAGGAGATGGAACCTGATTGGCCAGTAGCTGCCCAGCCCCCTAAGTGAGGATTAACTTTGAAAGCAGGAGGCGTGGGGTTAACACGTGGGACACGCGTTTGATGTAGCAGCGGCGCCCGCGTGTAGCTGGTTGGGACGCCGTTGCTAGGACTGCCGTCGGACGGGGAAGTCCCACGTGGGGAGACGGCAATGGCAGAGGTGCGGGACGCGTCGCAGGGTAAGAGATCAGCTGGCCGTTCGCAAGTGGCGACGGCAGCTGTAACACTGATACATTGATTGTTGAGGTCCCTCTTACCCAATTCTCCAGTCACATCTTTTGTTTTTCTTATGGTAAATGGTTTGTGATGTTTGATGATATATCAAGTGGGGAGACTAGTATCATTTCTTGTGTTATTATTTCGGTGGTGATTTTCATTTGTATCATTTTAATCTGCGCATTACATGGTATGAAAAATTTGGCAGCCAGGATGTGTAATATCTGTTAGTCTGAAAAGTTGTTTAATTTGATTCATTGTGATCCAGGTATAGTCTGATGAAGTGTTGGTCTGGTTTATAGGTCTGAAATATGGGGACATTGTGAATTGCAGTGTATAAGGTTTTTGTGATTGGGAATATCAGGGTTTTGTTTCTTTAATAACAACATCAAGGGTGTTCTCAATGGGCACCTTGAGATTGGCGCTATTCTGCTCAATTGAAGCATTAGGATTCCTCCTTGTTGCATACAGTGAGTGACAATGCTTCAATAGTAAGGGGAGTCGCGTACCCCTAAAGAAATAGTGAAAGAGAAAGGAGGGAAGCATGCAATAAAAAGGTATGAAAAAAGTGAAAAAAGCAGGCTTCCCTGAAGAGGGAGTGTTGGATTCACAAAAGTGGAAAGATTTCAGATCAAGAAATGCAGATTGGGTTAGAAACAAAAATTTAGGAGATAAGGTGTTTATATGGTTGATGATTAGTGAACAAATAGAGGAAGAACAGAAAATGCAAGTTGCTTATGAATATTGATGATTCTTGTTGTTTTCTCAAGGTAAAGCAGGGTGTATACTATTATGTGGATTGTGATGACACACTTTTGTCATGATTTGGAGATGAATTCATTGTTTAAATTTGATCATTTAAAGTCTGGGAAAAATTGTACTGAGTGTGTACTGTGTGTGTTTGTGTGTGTGCTAGAATCATGTTGAGATGGAGGCACTGATATTAAGAAAAAGATGAAACAATTCATTCGGGAAGATGTGAAAGAGAAAATGTGTTGTTTGTTGCTTGCTGTTTATTGATAAACTTTGTGTTTAATGTATGATGAATATGTAAGAATAGTAAAAGACTTTCCTCTGTTAGTTAACAAAGAGGAGTATTACTCATTGATTTTGAGGATGAAAATGAGAAAGCCAGTCTTATAAGGTGTTTTATGTTTGTTTGTTTGTTTGTTTGTTTACTTGTTTTTGCAGAATGCAAAGTATGTGTTTTAGAGTTGTATTTCAATGAAATTAGAAGTTTTGAGAAACATGAGCAGTGAGAATTCTAATGATTAAATCTCGTTGAAATGATGTTTTGGTCGTTTTCTCACAAGTGTGTCTTTTGTTGTGTGATTTTACGACTATGGGAGCATATTAGTTGTGCAGGCTCACAATACTGATTGCTTTCTATTAGATTGTCTCTATGTGGACTTTTTATTTTGTATAGAGTAAATTTTTGAGTTTTATTGTTCTTTAAACTATTTGGTTCATATAATGCTGCTTGTTATACAAAGTGCTAACTGTTTATACAAAGATTTGCTGCTCAGAGTATCAGCACTTGGCCTTCCAAGCTATGACTTACTCTTTTATCTGTTTTGTCAAGGGAAATGCTATAGGGGTTTTAACACTGACCCAAAATTTGTGACTTTTAAAATTGTAAGGGCCATGGAACTGGGAGGGGATGGGCAGACTCTTAAAGAAACATTGCCTCTCCCTGTTGAATTGATAGATGGCAGCGTGATACAAACTACCCTGCTTCACCTGTTAATTTGTTAGGAGCAGACCTGCTAGCAACCTTAGAGGCTGCTATTGTATACAAAGATGGAGAGGTTAAACTTAATCTCCGTCCCGGGCTGGATCAAATCACAGCCTATGACGCTTTTGTTTACATGACTGGTGTCATTACAGAAATGAAAAGTACAGCCAGCATCTATTTTACTTGGTCACCCATTAGGAATGCAGATAGGTCTATTGACAACCTCTAATGCAGAAATGTTTAGTATTGAACCCAGCTACATTACTTTTGATGGGTTGAATAAGAGGAGAGAGTAAAGGAAAAGAAATCTGATTTTGAGGAACACACAGAGTAAGAAGACATACAAGCAGGGAAGAAAAAACATACTTTTTCAAATTTTGATTATGATTGTTCTGAATCAATGAGGATTGATCTTACCGCAGATACGTTAGATTATTACCTGGTAATCTGGTTTCCTGGACTCCTCCATGGCAGCAGTTAGAAATGGGTTAATATCCCTCTCTCCTTGGAGCCCACAGGAAATTAGAAGCCACCATACGCTATATAGGACCTCCTCCTCCGTCACTCTGTGTCTTCTCTTACTTACAAAGCTCTACAAATGAACTCACAATTATGGTACAACAAACAAAAAACAATAACGGGAGGGATCTAAGTGCTGTCATGGAGGAGTCCAGGAAACCAGATTACCAGGTAATAATCTAACGTTTCCTCCTCCCCATGGCAGCAGTTAGAAATGGGATTATATCCAAGCAGTTCTACATATGGGAGGGGTCCTAAATTCCCTAACTAACTAACCTACCCTATTTATACTACTGCACTAAGTACCCTACGTCCAAATTTGGCATCTGCTGACGCCCAGACGTTTACCTTATAGTGCTTAGAAAAAGTGTGTAAAGAAGACCAGCCTGCTGCTCTGCACAATTCTATAGACGCTGACTCACGCTCTGCCCAAGAAGTAGCTACTGCTCTAGTGGAATGAGCTTTCAGCCCACTAGGTACTTCTGTATTCTTCATTTTATATGCCTCCAGAATACAGGTTTTGATCTACCTAGCAATAGTAGACTTAAAGGCTGCAGACCCTTTATTCTTCCCTTGGAATAACACAAATAACTGTTTAGATTTTCTAAACCTGGTTGTCCTATATAAATAAATTTTAAGTGCTCTCACCAAATCAAGAGAGTGGAATTTATTCTCTAAATCCTTTTTAGGTTGAGGACATAAAGAAGGAAGTACTATCTCTTGGTTTATATGAAATTTACTAACTACCTTCGGTAAAAACTGAGGATTAGTCCTAAGGACTACTTTGTCCTGGAAAAAATTAATATAAGGTTCCTCCGACCATAGAGCCTGAAGCTCCGATAT